>JAQIXG010004383.1:0-13016 GCA_034700105.1 Oconnorella tubifera
TGTCAATTAAGTGTCTTATTAAAGGGTGCAGAGAGTTAGAGATATAATGAACTTTCCAAAATTCAAACCTTAAAATTAGAACAAATATTGAAATTATTATATTATAATTATACTATATTATATTATAATTATACTATATTATTATTATATTATAATTAAATATAATAATATGGAAATAATATTTGGTTTTACCAAAGTATGAGTCATAGATTTGGTTTTCCCTAGGTCTGTGCTTTCTAAGAGAACTATAGTTCGCAATGCGCCCAATGGCTGGCATTGGTGCTGGCCAATCAGCCTTCAGAGAAAAACAAGCACACGGTGAATGCATTTATATCTACCAATGATTTGTCAATCTGGGCGCGCCTAAGTAATTTTCAACTAGAAAGTACTCCGCAAAAAATTCAACACTTGATAAACTGATGTTTGTGTACAATTTTTAATTTATTTCACTTTCAAAATATATATCAATTCGTCTCCATTATCATTTCATTACGCCGAAACTTTAAAACACACGCACTTTGAAAAACACAATTATAAAAACAATTTGCGACGATACATTTTAACATTAGATCAACCCATTTAAGAAGTCAATCGCAATTAAAAATTGTTTTAAACTAGAGTTCCGAAAGAATCCAACTAGATTTATCAAACATCATTTATTAAACGTAAAAAACGAATGTCACTTTAGTTTCATTGTAATAGAAGGAATTGTATTAAAATGAATGAAAACTGACATATTTTTCTCTGATTTGTTTCCTGATGTTATTGTATCGACTGGATGGTATACGTGTGGTAAAGTCCGGATGATCCACTGACAGCCAGGGATGATCCAAGGCCTCGTGGATGGTCATTCTCTTTCTGTACAAATATTAAAAATATAATAAATAAATAAATAAATATGTAATAAATAAGCTAAAATTAAATAAACAAAGTCATCAAAAGTGAGATTAGGAGTGTATTATGATTGTTTTAAAATTGATAAAATCTGTTTTTAAAAAAATAAGTTTTATTCTTAGTGAAGATAAATGAATGAGAGTCTACTCAGCAAGTAGTATAGTCAGTATAGTTAGCGCATAACTAACCATAAAACCGCAAAACACGCAAAATAAGCGCATGCTAAAAAGCATTCCGCTTCGAAGAAAGAAGCTAAATACTATGTTATTCTACTTAAATAAAATATAATAACAAGTTCCTGGACTATTAACTTAGTTTTATAATAATTGTATATTATTAACAATACAAGTGTAAAATTAGCAGATGTTATAACAATTATTCTCCCTCAATCTCAATCCGCTATGAATCTTTATTCCTTTTCAAATATTTACGTAATTTTATTACATACTGGGGAACTTTAATGAGAAGTTTTGAGATGAAATCGCGCCCGATATCTGAGATGTTTCTAAACGCGTCCGAGTCAAACTTCCACGAGCATTTACGCACATTTTCTAAAGTGTCGTCATGGTCACTGCCAGCGAATGGGGAGAGACCGCTGAGTCTAAATATAGATTTTTAAATAAAACTGTTTTTCAATGCAATGAAGAACATCATAATAGATGAACAATAGATGAACAATAGATGAACAATAATTCGTTTATTGTTGAAATATTAGAAAGGCAACTGCCAGCTGGCAAATGAAAATGAAAATATCTTACAGTATATAGCTAAGTACACCGACTGCCCACATGTCTGTATAGAACCCAACAGGTTCATGGTCAGCGACCTCTGGTGATGCAAACTCTGCGGTGGCCGTTGAGACTTTAACGACTTGTTCCGGATCAAGTTTGGCTGAGAGACCAAAGTCGATCAGTTTAACGTCACGACTTTTCTTTGTGGCGCACATTATGTTCTCAGGCTGCAATGTAAAATGATGATGTACAAAACAGTTGTAGAATTTTGTGATAATATATAATAAATTGTAATACATAGAGTTTATTTGGACTACTTGTTTAGACTTTCATACCTTGCTAAGACATTTATTAACTTGCTAAAGACATATCTTAACTTGATAAAGACATTTATTACCTCAATAGAGACATTTATTACCTCAATAGAGACATTTATTATCTTAATAGAGACATTTATTGCTTTGCTAAAGACATTTATTACCTTGACATCCAGATGTACAATGTTCTGTTCATGCATGTGACAGAGTCCATCACAAACTTGTCTGATGTAATGAATCACCTCAGCTTCCGTCATCTTGTAATCCTCATCTGCTATCTGATCAAATAACTCACCACCTGATAAACTACACAACAAACAAAACAATAAAATAAATAAAAGAACATAAGAAAGATTAAACTCAAATAGTTAATGACTTTAATGACGATAATTTTAAAACATTTTTTCGCGTCTAGAAATTCTATAGCAAAATCGGAATATATATCAACTGTAGCAAAAAGTTATAAAAATAATGAACGTTGCTTCAGACATTGAGTATAACATGAATTCAATCAAAAGGGAATATATTAGCGTTTTACAGAGAATTTAACACAAAACTATAATAACAATTGTATTCATCCTTGACATCAGTATTTTCAGGAGTATTTTCATTCGTAAATTATATATATCACGAATTTAATATAACAAAAATTGCGAAAGAAAAAAAGGTGTCTCTCACTATTCCAGAATAAGAACCATTTCGTGCTGATCTTCGAACGCGTCGTGCAGATTGAGCAACTTTTGATGATGTAACTGATTCATGAGCGCTATCTCAGCTTTTACTGTGTTCTTGTCTGAGGGATTTTGAGTGTTGACGAACTTCGCTACAAAGTTTTTACCCGTTGATTTTTCAACGCAACGATGGACAACACCAAATGCGCCGCTAAAAAATGTTGAAAGTAATAGACTTATGAGTAAACAAATTAAGAAATAGATTTATGATTTAGCTGTGAAACTAGTGACATCTAGCGAATTCTAAAATAAGAGAATAAAGAAATATATTTTAGATAAACTTACGTTCCAATTTCTTCACAAATATCGTAGAAATCGTGAACGCTACCAAACTTTATGGGATCAACTGGTACTGGTTTGTTCTTCTCCCAAATGTTGTGATCTAGAAAGCAAAAATGTAAAATAAGCATACACTGAATAAATAAAAACTCTGAATAAATTTTTTATTCAACAAATCGGAGTATTTTTAAATAAAAAAATTTGAAGAACTAGCATTTTTATCAGATTACATCATCAAATTTCAATTAAGATCAAATTTAGATCATTTCATTGTAAAGATTATGATGAAAATAAATAATTTTAAAAATAAATAATTTAAAAATAGGCATTATACATATTACGCAAAGATATAAATAAACTGATTATGATAATAAATGATAAGAAATTATGATAATGATGAGAGAAATGATGATAATGATAAGATGATGACTCACAAAGACGATCGTAGTTGTCCGGTTTAGGTCCGGTGTACTTGCTTCTTGTTCTTCTTCCGTCCTCTGTGACGCAACACATACACACATCGTAAATATTTCTCTTTCTAATATCCTAATTTAGATTTCAAACAAATTTATTCGCTACTTAAAAGTTGTTATTGAATAAATTAAAAAAATAATACACTAAAGAATAATATGTCAAATGTCGCATGTATCAAAAGTATAACAATTAAAAAGCAAAAAAATTACCATTTGTTTATCATTTGTTATCAATTTTACCAATAAAGCGTTAATGTTGTGTGTAGTGTCAGTTTAATGTTGCCACTAAAAAACTATGTTGCAAAAGAACTATGTTAAGTGCTACCATTGCAAATCAAACATACGTTGTTATTAAAAGCAAAACGTAAAATCAAATAAGTTATCAGTGTTGCCACTAAGAATCAAAGAAGTGTTACCACTAAATCCTCCAAGTCCCTTCTTATCCCTCCCCTCCTGTTCGGTGACAGTTTTGATGAGGCTGGTTGGTTCGCATGGTTCACTTCGGCCGTACAAGTTTTCAGCGATTACTCTAAACTGATAATCATGACAGGGAGATAATCCATCAATCGTTGCAAATGTAAATCTGAAAGACATATAACTAGTCTGAGAAACAAAGTTTATTTAAAAAATAAAAAACTGATAAAAAAGATACGCATATCTAAAAAATATATAACTTATCAAAAAATGCATAACTTATCTCACTAAATAGATTTTTTTGAAATAATACACTCTGCAAATATATAGCTTAAAGTTATACATAACCCTGCATAATAAATAGCATGTTATAAAATGGAATAATAAATAGCATGTTCTTAAAATTAACAAAATGTTCAAAACAAAAATGAAAATAAAGAGATCAAACCTTGTGGCACCCCAACGAATCCAACTTGTCATGCCTTGCTCAAGTTTCTCTACGATGTACTGAGTGATGAACCTCCCTCCATCGTTTAATGGAGGCTTCCAAGTTAGCATTACAGAGTCATGAAAGACACTGTCCACATTGAGAAAGCGAGGGGGGTCAGGTACGTCTGAAAGTACCAACAATAACAAATTTAGAATAAGAAGCAAGTTAGAGATTTAGATTTGGAATAAGGAGATCTCGTTTCAAACAAACTAACCATTAACTGCAATCTTAATGATAGCCGAATCAGTTCCGAGGTCATTATCCAACTGCAGTCTATACGGACCATCGTCTGACCGGTCAGCCTTACGTATGGTCAACACCGCGTGTCTGTCCCCGACCTCGACCTTGAACTTGTCACTGTTCTTTATCTCATCGCTGTCCCGCAGCCACATTGCTTTAGGCTTGGGATTTCCGGTGAATGGAATTTTGATGACGATGTCTTCTCCTTTTTCAAACATGGCCGTGTCGAGGAAGCGAGCGGGGACGTGGGCCTTAGGGGGGCCTGAAATAAAAATAAATGGGGGGAGAGTAGTGAAAGGATACTTTGTATCTAATTATATATTCATTATAATTCACTATAAAAAAATGTACATATAGTTCCATCTAGTTTTTGTTGTAAAATTAAGCAAATCATGCTGTAATTAATTCATTAATTAGCCAATTCACATAGTTTAACAGTTAAAAAAATTCATACAATTTAAATCAATCAATTTAATCAATTTGTGTCTTTATTTGTCAAATGATATATATAAGACAGTATTGATAAATTAAAGGCTTGAATTAGTTTTATGAAGATCTAAATTTACTTTTAATGATGAGTTCAGCCCTAGATGTCTTATGTCCAGCAGGTGTGCTCGCTTTAACGCTGTATTCATCCGCATCTTCACCAAATACGTTATTTACTACGAGAATGTATTTGTCTCCTTCCTTGAACATCTGGTACTTATCACTATCTGGGAGCTCACGTAGGCCTTTGAACCTTGAAGATAAGTAGAACTAACTATTCAATGTAATAGTTATCCAATAAATTTGTGGGTTGCTAGCTCGATAGCAATTATAATTTTTGCTTTTAGTTGCCTCTCAAACTATTGATTTCGAATTCTAGAATTAATTATATAATTTATATTTGTATTGTAATTGGTTTGAAAATAAATAAGCTAACTAACTAACTACTTAAATGTAAACATAATTGTACAATAATGTTAGTAAAAATCAAATATATAAATGTATAACTTATATGTTTGTGTCTTAAAAAAGGTATTGATATTAGCTATAATGCATTACAATTAGTTTGCATTCAAATTAGCTATAGAATACAGTCTTGCAATAATTGCTAGAAATAAAATTATATTCATTAGAATTAAAAATAACAGTTATGCAAAAAAACAAGAGACCAGGTTATTTCAGGTTGTGGTTGACCTCTGACGGTGACCTCAAATCTTGCTGACTTTCCTTGAGCGCAGGTCACGGGTTTGAGTCCCTGGACGATCTCAGGGGGTGTGGGAGCTGAAATATTACAAAATAGAAACATTTACAAAAATATCTCAAAAATGAGAATTTAATAATAGTTAAAAAACTTGTCAAATACAACTTCTGTCTAATTCTTTAACGATTTAACATTTTACTGGCAGAATAAAAACATTTAAAGACAGTTTAAACAATAGTTGAAACAAGTATTGATCTAAATAATGCTATGCTTTTACTGTAATAACGATGATGAGATTATAATGTATAGCAATGACAGAATGAATAAAAATTACGATCACAGTACAGAAAAAATAATGTTGAATATTTAGTTATTCAGTTGAATAAAATACTTTGGCATAACAAGGAGTGAGAAAAACTGAAAGTAAAAACTTTAGAAAATTGAAACCTTGAAAATTTGAAAATTTAAACCTTAAACTGAAAAGTTAAACTGAGCAATTTATATGCAATAGACTAATTCTTTTCAAACCTTTTGGATCTTTAACTTTAATTCGTCTGCTTGTGGCCGCTGGTTGACTCTCACCCGCTTCATTCACAGCAAACACCCTAAAATCATACTCTCTGTCTTCTATAAGATTCGGTACGTTGAAAATATTAGCAACGTGAGGAAAAGCGTTGATTCTGGTCCAATTGTCAGAAGCTGAATCCTTCTTTTCTATGTAGTAGCCAAGTATACGCCCCCCACCGTCGCTTCTAGGCCTCTCCCAGGTAAGTGACACGAAGTCTCCACCCACTTCTGTGCCCTGAGGCTCGCCAGGGGGTCCGGGTGGATCTGGATTTGAAAAATGTGGCTTTTTATTTGTACATAGTACAAAATATTAACAATTTGTTGAGCTAAACTTTATTTAGTTCAACGAATTGTATCTATTGTATCTATCTACTTATTCTTTGGTAAAACTACTACTATTGTAAGGAAAAACATTAATTTCAGTATTTCTATTTGAATTTAATTTAAAATATAAATAAGAAAATGTAGAAATGAGAAATAAATAATAACAAATAACAAACATGAAATGTTTGAGAAAATATCATTTACCGAAAGGCATTTTTGCAATGATGGCCGATGGAGCCTCAATGAACTCTCCGTCTCCGTTAGCATTGGACGCAGCCACACGGAAAAGATACTCCTTGCTCTCAACCAATCCTTGCACATCCATTTCTACTTCCTGCATTAAAAATAGGAAACTAATATCCAACGCCAGTGCTATTTTAAAATAGTAAAATGCAAAATATAAAAAAACACTGTACAAAATATCAAATCTATTGCACAGCGTTTAATTTAAATGGGTTTTCACCAAAAGAGATATCTATCTTAACATGCATTTAACATCATTCTTTTTACTGAATGTTAGCATGTTTCTCTTTCTCATAATTGTGTTAAATTCTTAAAATCAATTTGAATAAAAGACTATCATTGTAGCAATGACCACTAGATCAATAATTGTGAAAGCATAGCTTTCCAGTAAGCACAACTACTATAGTTTAAGAAAACAATAAAGAGAAAATGTATAATCATAAAAGTAAAAAAGAACCTTCTGGAAAGAGGCCACTGTGGTCCAATACGGTTTCCCAGTCTCCTGTCTTTCTACGACATAGTGCGTGATCTTTGACCCTCCGTCATCTTCCGGTGCTTTCCATTTGAGATGACACGCATTCTTTGTAACGTCGGATACTTGTAGAGGGCCGCATTTACCGGGTAAAGCTAGAAGATAAGTCGTCACAAATTTATCAGTAATTTAGCAAGAGGAAGGAAATTTAACATTTTCATCAACTGCGCTATTAGACCCTTCTAAGTGAAATTAGTTTAGGTTTTAACTGGGGAAGAATGACAAGTTCTGTGAAATGTAGAATATGTATTTAAAACTGCTGGCTTAGATCAGATTAATTGGATTATTTATAATAGAAATTAAAAAATTAAAAAAATCCATCAAACCTTTCACTTTAACTGGTATATCACAAGTACTGGTTCCACTGTCGTTTGAAATTTCTATTTTATATTTACCAGTATCATCTTTATCAGCATCTAAATCACAAAAATTTAATTTTAGCACACGCAGCTTTTCTCTCTTTTATAAACCTTTCAGCTCCATAATATTAATTACAACTGCATTGAATTATATTCTATAGACTGATTTCCTGGTTAAATGGTTTTCTCTCTCAGTTGATGGTCTGTCCTCACTGCTTGGGTGAAGCATGTGTGGTCTTTCCTGATAATGAGGGACGTCTGCGATTAAAAATCATCCCTCGGTGATTATTAAACATTTATGATTGAAAATTTGATATATAACCTTAATTAAAGTTAAGACACAAATTTAAATAAAAATAAACTTTACCTCTGATCTGCAGTATGACGTAATCATCAAAAGGAATTATTTTGACCCGATCATTTGATCCGGGTACTTCGCGATTATCTTTCTTGAGTTTAAATGAAAAAGGACCGGTCCCACTAAAAGGTATCTTTACCTTAAGCGTCTCACCCTTGTCTACGAGCTGCTCGCGCAAATCCTTGTCTACTTGAGGTGGAGCTTTAAAACACAACACAGTTGGGGTGGATGGTTATAATTATAGTCAATATTTAAAATATGCTATAGTTAATAAAATATGTTATTATAAATAAAAAAAATTTAAATAAAATTTAAAATATGTTATAATTATAGGCACAGGGTTATTTTCTTGCGTCATTATCTTGTGTTATTATGTATCATTTACTTAAATAAATTAACAATATAATATAATGCAGAAAAATTATATGTACAATCTTTTAAATATCTAACAACATTTTTTATTCCAAATTTGTTTTATTGACATATTTTAAAAAGCCTTTTTTTATATATGATAAAATAAACCTGCATAAATTTATTACAGTTTTCATTAAAACAAGAGAGAAATATAAATCATAACCTAGATAAGTCTTTTAAATTTGTCATGGAAATATAAACAAAGAAACTACAAATATTAACCTGGATAAATCTATATTAAATTTCCAGTAAAATATAAAATAAATAAAAATATAAATAATATCCTACTTTGAACTCTGAGTCTAGCTACGGCTGTATCCTTCCCCTTCGGATTAACGACTTCACAAGTGATGTCACCAGCATCATCTTTGCTCACATTCTTCACAATCAATTCAACTTTATCTCCATCGTCCACAATTCTGTACTTTCCTCCTGATCTCAACTCTAGTCCATCTTTGTACCTAGAATATATTCACAAAGGATTAATTTTAAAGAGTTCGATTAAGAAATACAGAATATTCATGCTTTTTAAACGCACTGATTCGATTATAAACAATACACACATTGTTTATAACCAAGACATAATATCTGCACTTGAATACAATAATAATCTCTGCCCTTTAAATCTCTTAACATCAAATTAAACTTCAATCTTTGAACTTTAAGACAACAAACTTACTTTTACTGCGGGATAATTACACATAAAATCAGACAGACAAAAAATGTATTTGGTATATTAAAACATATAAGCTCTGAGTAAGCTATAATTTGTATATCAAATTAAAAATTTGTAAGTCAATAAACTGTGACATCACAAAGCTACTAACCATTTGACCTCAGGTTTGGGTTCCCCGTCGACTTTCACTGAAAACTTGGCCTCCTCTCCCAAAGGTACAGTGACATCCTCTGGTCGCTTCAGAAACTCCGGCAACTTGGCAGCTGAGTTGAGAGTAGAAGTATTACATTATATTACATTTAGATTACAAGTATTACATTATATGACATTTAGATTACAAGTATTACATTATATTACATTTAGATTACAAGTATTACATTATATTACATTTAGATTACAAGTGTATATTAGATTATATTAGAAATGTTACAGACACTCCTTACATTACATAGAAATTTTAATGAAAATATAATATTAATGAAACATAGATTTTTTAGATGAAGGTAAAAAGTGAAGTTTGCATGACTACTATAATCTGAAGTTCGGCTATTAATTCAAAAAGACATTACATATGACATTATGACATTATAACAATGAATTTTTTTTAATATTTGGCAGTTGTGTTTATATTTAATTATGCAATTAAATTAAGATGACTAACTAAAGATTATTTATAGTGATCAAAAATACCGTTTACTAATACAAAACACAGGTCTTAAACATGAAGATTACAATTATCTTAATTACTATCATACTCTATGAAATTCTGCTATAAAAATTAACATCGCTACCTTTTCTTTCATACACTTTAACAGGCATAGTATTGAGACTGAAGTCACCCACCCCTGCGTCAGTAATGGCTGCCACACGAAACTCGTACTCGTCCCCTTCATTTAAATCAGGAATGGTAACGCTTTCCCCAGTTACAGGACCAATGGTAGCGTTTTCCCAACCACCCCCTGGTCTTCGTTTCTCAACTTTATAACCTGGTAGTAAATACAGTCGGTTTCATAAATAATAGTAAATCATTGGGTGAACTATAATGAATATTCTAAATCATTGACTTTGAATATTCTCCACTGTGTACAATTTAAATGACTACGGAAAAAATCAACAAGGAATTAGAAATTTGATATAAAATTAGAAATTTCGTCGTATACGTTGTAAAACGATAAGTAAATATCACTTTATTTACTTTAAATCTGTATAGAATCTGTCAAGGCGTAAACATAAGACAGAATCAGGTAGTAACACAATACGTAAAATAGATTACAAAAAACACAACAGCAAAACTAAAGTAAACAAATTTCAATGCAACATTTTTAGATATACATTCAACAGATGGCGTATATAAAAGTGAAACCTTTAATAGGACTGCCTCCGTCTGATCTGGGTTTAGTCCAAGTAAGGTCCACAAAGTTTTTACCAATCTTGTCAATATTAGGCAAACCAGGAGGAGAGGCTTTTGCTACCAAATAAAATAAAACAAAGAATTAAATTTAAGAGACAGCATTTCAAAAGTCACCAGGCATCTCATACTTTATACCATCTTGCTGTGTAACATTATATGAATTCAACTCTTTTACCTGATTTATAATAAAATACTTTAATAATACAGAAGAATTGATAAAAAATGATAAATTTTACGTTAAAAAAAGCAAAATAAATCTATTTTAAAAAAAAAGTAAAAATAAATATATTTCTTTGAAACTTTTTTACTTACAAGCCTTAGCCTTAGGTACAACGGTCTCAGAGGGCTGACTGGGCTCCCCAAGGCCCGCTCTGTTTTTAGCTCTAACTCGAAACTCATATTCTTTTCCTTTTTCCAAATCATTTGCTGACAAAAAATATGATGCAATTTCAAAAGATAACCACTAACAGGAAAATTTTAAATTTAATTTTTTAAACTACTAGGCCTACCTCAGAGCATGCCTTTTTTCAATTATAAAATTAATATATCTTAACTTAATGTCAGCTTTCCGTTAAATCTTGAGTTAGAAGTTATTATAATATATTCAAACTACCTGTAAATTTAGTATCCAGACAGGGATTCTTTTCATTGAGGGGTTTCCACTTGTTTGATCCTTTCTCTCGGACTTCAACAACATATCCCCGGACTTTATCACCCCCATCATCAGTGGGTTTAGACCAGGACAAAGTGACCGAGTCCTCGTCCAGGTCTGTTACAACTGGGGCCCCACCTTTACCGGGGGCGTCTGAAAAAAAGAAAGTTATATTATTTTTGTTATTATCTTGCGTGTATATTAAAGCATTATAAATTTTACATTAAGTTATAGTACAATTTATGTTTAAAATAAATGTATTACCAATTAAATCAATTAAATTGTGTTATCATATATTATTAACTGTTATCATATATTGCGTTAAATTTATTTATAATACTGAACATAATAAAAAAGTATGATAATTACAAAAACAGCAAAAACTAACTGAATTGATGTTTAGCAATGGTTGGTTTTGTCGTGACCAGAGGTTCACTCTGACCAACTTCATTGACCGCTGACACTCTGAAGTCATACTGCTCACCTTCCTCAAGGTCACCCACCTCAAACTCTGGCTCCCTGCAGAATTTACTGACCGGTGTCCACTTGCCGCTCGTCTTGTCCTTCTTTTCAACCAAGTAATGACTTACTGGCTTGCCACCGTCAGTCTACACACAGATGTAAACATTTATGTTATATCTTACTTGCAGCATTGCAGAAAACTACTGTACAATTTCATTTTAATATTATAACGTAATTATGTTACAGAATTTCATTTCAGAAACTACTCTACAACTTTATTTTAATATTATAGAGTACTTATGCTTCAGATTTTCAGAAACTAATCTAGCAAACCGATAAGAGAACTGAATAAATTAAAAATGAAATCGAATCATTTTGAGTTCCCTTATTTAGCTTATGATAAACATCACATCAGCCCAGCCGATTTTATCTGATACTCAGTAGCCGATGTTGGGTAGATGAATACATGGATGGATGAATGGATACACGGATGAAAAGATGGATGAATGAAGGCATGGATGTAAGAGATGAATCTTCAACAAAAAAAAATCCATTTTACAAAATTACTCAGCCCGAGTAATTCTTCTCACCTTGGGTGGATTCCATGAAAGTTTACAAGATTCTGGAGTGACCTTGGAGACCTCCAGAGGTCCTTCTGGTGATGCCGGCTTGTCCACGACATTCACGTTGACGTACGCAGTGTCTGAACCTTTGGCATTCTTTAGATTGACCGAGTACCTTCCCTGATCGTCCTTAGTGGCTGCCTTACAGGTCAACACCACCTCACCGTCACCTATTTCAAATTTGATCCTTCCATCTTCACTTAATGGTTTGCCACTCTGTCGTGAAAAAGACATCTATAGTTTAGCATCAGTTCTTTTATCAACTAAAGATTGTTTTTGATCAAGGGGTTAGCAGTATGGACTGTGGAATGAAAGATTGCAGGTTCGATTCCAGATGGTAGTGAGCAATCATAATTGTATGAGTTTATTTTAACAGAAATTAAATACATGCCTTAAGGTTACATGCCAGTTAAAGTGTTAAATTAATGTTAAATGAAAGCTTATAATTATGTAATAGTTGAATTAAATTCAGTAATTTTTAATCTTAAAAGTATAGAAGAAAAAATATCAAAATATTACATTGAACCAAGTAGCGAGGGGTTCAGGACTTCCTTTAAATGGAATTCTGATCTTAAATGGTTCACCAAGTACAGCAGTAATGTCACCCTGTAGTGCGTCTAACAAAGCTTTAGGTGCACCT
>JAQIXG010004384.1:0-13015 GCA_034700105.1 Oconnorella tubifera
TCCTTCCCTCTCTGTCTCTCTCTCTCTCTCTCTCTCTCTCTCTCTCTCTCTCTCTGTCTCTCTCTCTCTCTCTCGTTGTCGATCTGGACATTAAATTGCTAACGACCATTGGTCGGATTACTCCGTAATCAAATTCTTCTCCCCATGTCTCATGAGAACTTGTTAGAACATTCAAATATTCTTTTCATCCTCGGATTCTGCAAATAGCATATCCAAATACTCGGCTCCGGCATTCAGCAGACTACTCTGTTATTCCATATTTGTTAACCAACTTGTTACAAATTTCTTACGCTACTAGGTCCGAGTGCTCTGACGATTGATGCTGTTGTAAAACATGACGCAAATGAAATGGAAAGAGATGATTTCGTAAAAGACTTTGATTCTCTTTCCTGCGGTGGACAGACAATCAAATCTACGACCACCTGGGCCACTAACTTTACAAACTGTACCAACGCGTCGTTTAGTAAAGTACTACATAGATTTTCTACATCAAACTTGGCTTCACATAAGGAGGTTTGATTTCTTTATACAAATGATTTATTTAAGGAGACAACTCATGTAAGGTTATAAAAATTTAAGGTTACATTTAACGTCAGGATTGCCGTATTATTTTAACGATATCTAAGATATAGCTGTCAATTTAAGCGTCTTACTGAAGGGTGCAGAGAGTTAGAGAAATAATGAGCTCTCCGGGATTCAGACCTGGACCCATTGATTTTAAATCCAGCTCTCTAACTATTTCTCTAACGCACCTTGACATGTAGTGAAATTTTATTGAAATTTTTAATAGTTGACAAAATTTAAATTAGTGAAATTATTATATTTCAGTTAATGAATGCGTTGTTGCGATAATATAAGTTTATAGAAATATTAACGAATTGAGTTAGTTACTCGGACAATTTTGAAAGCAATTATAATGCAATCGAATCTTGATTCATTGATTCAGGTTCTTGCTGTGCTCGCCGCTACGTCAGAAATAATCAAAGTCCAGGGAGGGAATGAAACGGACACAGAATACTTTGCTCTACTGGTTAGATAGAAATATTTCAAGAACGATTCATTTATAATAATTTATTTGATATAAATTTAATTATATCAAGTTTTTTGAGACCCGGGTATATCTGGTGTTGCTGATGTTTTACTTGACGTATTGTTTTACTTGGTGTGCTGTTTCATAATAGAATTATTATGTCGTTATTATGAAACTTTATGTAATAAAGTTTCAATATAAGTTTTAATTTCTGACCTGTCATATGATTTATGAATTTATATATTAGTGCGGCAGCAGCAATGATTAGACATGATTTAGCAATTATTAATAAAGGCCAGTACTATAGAGTGCGATGCAATACTTATTGCGTATAATCTTGTGTAATAATGTACAAAAAGTCTACAACCGGTTAAAAAACTTTTAGATGTTTAACTAGAAATATTACAGCCGCGAACTCTGACTATTGTCATAAACTTTTAGCGTGAAGTTGTTAGTTTTGTAAACTATAGATTTATGTATAAACTGAACTTATTTCATGCGATGCATTATTTTTTTTACAATTTTCATATTTTGTGTTTTAACTGTTGTTATTTTCTTTATTTAGATGTCTAGTTTGAATTCAGACGCAATGCAAGATGATCAGTCGCTTGCGGCGGCTGCTTATCTACTTAGCATTGTTATTAAGCGGTAATGTATTTAAATTATGTGTTTTATTTTATATATTGATCAGACACACTAAACATTTCGGTGATACAGTACACAATTTGGTAATGCATTTTAAAATACATGCAATTTCACATTTATTACGTTACAATTTAATCGTTAGCTTTAATTTATAGAGCTGAATTTGACTTTATATGATCCGTTATTAATAATACCCCAATAAAATGACCTAGAATACATTAACCCGAAACATTTCATAGCATCATGGTTTTTATATGTAATATATATTATATAACAAAAGAATTGAGTTTTTTAATTGATTTCCAGATTATTCGCTTTTTTTATATTTTATTTATTTTGCTTGTTGCGTGTTTCTGCGATCAGAGTACCAGTGGCTGTGTTGAAATCAAGTTTTTCCGACACTGCCAAGGTTCTTCTTCATATTCTTAGCAGCAAATCTGGCACATCTATCCCTTCACTTCTCAAATCAGTAAGTGTATACTAGTTTAATATTTATCACCAATTTGTTTTTTTATTTTCAGTTTTTCACACATAAATCTAATGTAGATTAAATATAGAATAAATATGAATTTCTTTACTATAAGTTTTTCTCATCTAGAGTGGATACTTTTGTAATCCCATCTAATTCAATTTTTTGCTATTTTCTGACTTTTTAGTTTTTTTTTCAAATTACTGATTGAAATTTGTATTTGCGATTTTATTCATTGTAAAAGTTTAACTTATTGTGATTATAAATACATTTTGAACTTTTTAACGTGTTTCAAAAGTCATTAAATATTTTATATTATACTAATCAATATTGTAATTTTTTACATTTAAACCGGTAAATTGTACATTTAAATTTTTTTATATTTAAATATTACATTTTAACCCCATTCCCGTGTGGCACGTAATATTACGTTTGATTGATATTTTCCGCCAATGTGCGAAACGTAATATTACGTTTCGTAATATTACTATTATCCAGTCCAATCCACTCACTGTGATGGCCGTAATATTATGTTTAACGATGTTTTTAATACTGATTCGCTAGCTGATTATACTGATTAGCGATGTTTTTAATACTGGTTCGCTTAATACTGATTGGCCATACTGGATCAAAAAATTTTGATAAATTTTTATCAAAGACTAAAAATAAGTAAAATATTGACCTGTTACATTTTATCAATGTTAAATAAACATTGATACTTTGAACACTTTTAGCATTATTTTTCGATTTATTAATTATATATCATTAGGGCCTATATATATTTATATAATTGTATAACTATATTTATATAATTTATGTATGTATTTTATTAGTTTTGCACATTATTTTTTAAACAGTAAATAAGTCCACATTAAGCGAAAAAAAAAATTCCATACGCAAAGGGTTAAATCTTGTTTTAAATATTCATATTATACAGGTTTATAATTATTGAGTGTTGATATTAGATAATCGTATGCTTGGCTCAGCTGTTACGCGTTCAAGAGTCATCAGCTTTTAATAATGAAGAAACAAAACATGTGTACTTCACTTTACTCACTATGGTCATATCAACGAAAGCCAAGGTTTGCTAGCTTTATTAACTGGAACTATTATTTTGCAAAAGCTAATATAGTCTTTCAATGCGGCAAAAAGCAGAAACAGTATCATATCAGTAAAAAGAACAGACAGCATTTATAATTTAACTTTATAAATATTCAATGTAATTAAATAGATTTACATCATTTATTAAAGTATGTACGAGATAGTAAATGCAACGGAGAATATTAATTAGCATTGCGGATTAATATTAATCTGCAAAAAATTCATATAGAATGAATGAAGACTTCTAAAGAATGAATAAAGAATGAATGTAGGCTTATTAAAGATTAAAGATGATTAGAAAGTAACGGTTAAATTGATTATTTATAATGTGTTTTGTATAATATCTGGGAAATTCATTATTAAATTTGGCATAAATTGTTATTTTCAACACCTTTATTTTTGATTTGACTTTTATTTAATACAGATCCTAAAATTGGTTATAATTACATCTCCTGTCATGGGTATTTTATGTACAAAGTAATATTGCGGATTTGAAAAGTTTAAATTTAATTAAAAAAATTGATGAGTTCAGAAAAGAAACTTTGTGATGGATTTTTAAAATGTATTATCGCATTAATTTTTGCATTTATTTAATGAATTGATATATAATTTTAACTAATATTTGACGTAATATAAATAAATTATATATAATCTGCTATGAATTATATATTAAAATATATATGTATATATATAATTTATATAGGTTCGTAAATCAGCCCAACAAGCAGTGTACAGTATTTTACAAGGAAGTTTATTTCTTTCATTACCTGATGGTCCAGTCTGTCATCCGGCCGCTTCACAAACGGCTACTTTCTGTGTCAATAAAATTAGAGAATCTGGAGGTAGAATTTGTATAGTAGTTGAATTTAAGTAAAGTTAATAAATTAAATTAAATCGTATAATTTCCTGATTTAAAAACTTTATAAAAATTTGTAGGTTGAATTTATATACGGGTAATTTCAAAGAAATATAATTTTGTTGAAAGCCAAGCGCTAGCTTTATATATTTATATGTTTATAAGCTTTATATGTTTTTATGAGTCCTGATATGATATGAACTTTGATTGTGTGACCGTTTTAAAATTATGCTGTATAATATAAGTACATTTTGCTGAATAGCAGTTTTACTGAATTTTGATTTTTAAAATTCAACAACTACATGCTTGTCATCATTTACAAACAATAATTTTGTCATTATATTAAGTTTCATTTACTTATAAACGTTACGTGACTTTTGGGCGCCACCGTTTCGGCGCGGGACGTTTTGGCGCCGCCGTTTCGGCGCGGGACATTTTGGCGCCAAGTTTAATGGAAAAAATATAAATATTCATATTTTAAATACAGTACTGTTTAAAACTAAAGTACTATTTATAATAATATAATCAATAAAAAGTTAAAAGAACATGCCACTTAAGTATTACATTACAATTACTGGGTGAGTTTTTTTAACTGTGTGGGTTTTTTTAACTGTGTAATTCAATCAATTCGAACTCGAATTGATTGAATTTTGCTTTGACAAAAAAACATACAGTACTGTATGCGATGTTTATGTGGTGAATTTCCTTGAACGTTTTTATTTGATCGTGTGAATAATACTTAAAAATTTTAAACATTTCCTGCTATGAATTAAGTATTTGCTTTGAATTAAGTTTTAATTCTAGTAAAATAATTATTTTTTAAACTTAGGTAAGTATTAAGTTTTAAACTGAAGTATTATTCATAATCGATATTTTGTGTATGAATAATTTTACTTTATTTAAAATATTCATTATGAATAGTACTGAAGTTTTGAACAGTTCTGTTTTTAAAGTCTGGATATATTTATATTGTGTTTTCTATTAAACACAACACCTCGCGCCAAATTGTCCTGCGCCGAAACGGCGGCGCTAAAACGTCCTGCTTCGACTTATTAATATGATGATAATGATGATAAATATGATAATGATGATAATAATGAAAGTATATGTGCGCTTATTTGTTTTCTTTTTGTCACAATTACTACTATGCTTGTGCATGATATTTAATTTTATTTATGGTTGTTTATTTATTTTCCTTTGAATTTTATTTTCTATATATTTTGAATGTCTACCGTTTGATTGGTCAATTAAAATTAATTTTGATTACAACATATTATTAAATGAAGAAATTATACAAAAAGATAATATAATATTAATGTATTACTTAAACATTATTTAATTCATCACTGTGCATTTCTCATATTGTTAATAGTTAAGATTGTTCATTAATAACTTTGAAAATTTCTTAGTGTCTAGTAATCTTAGTAATGATATTGATGCTCTGGACATTAATGATGCAGATTAAAATCTGTATAATAATAATATGTGTGTATTTAAGTGCATTTTCATGATATTTTTTATAATTTGCAGGAGGCAGCAATGCCACAGTAACTCTACACATCCTAGAATTACTTCGACTCATTCTGGTTACTTTCCCTCGAAGTAGCTTAAAAACAACGTGTGAATGCATTGTTCAGATTATGACTTTATCAAACGTAGTAAGTTTTATATTTAGTCGTAAAAAATTGAATTTTATAATATTTCTTTTTTAAATACGTTAAATAAGGAATATTTATGTAGTGGAGTTTTTTTCTATGTTTTATGTAATATTTTAGCAGTTTTAGTCAGATATTACTCTAGTGAATTAAATCTAATATATATATCATCTGCAGCAATATTAGGTCATTTATAGAAGTAAATTTTTAAACAAAACTATAAACAAACTATAAAATAAAACTAATTATACTGATTTTCTGACGGAGTCAGTTAAATAAGTAGCATTTTAGTAAAAGCAAATAAATCTGTTCATTTTGGCCTCCATTTTGTTTCAAGATGGCGGATGATTTTGAACTTTTTCTTGTTCTTTTATGCATAGATTTAAGGCTGTGCGAAATTTATAAACAATTTTAGTTTGGAATAAGTTTTTAATTTTCTGTGTGCATAAAATATGACTGAAAAATATTATTTCTCAAATAAAAAATAAAAAAAGTCTCTTACATACATGTAGTTAAAAATAGTATAAAAATAACTGCGTCAGAATAGTTATCCTGTGATTTTGACAGTAATACTTTGACTCTTAAAATTTATAACTTGCTGCATGCTTTCGTGAAAAAGGCTGTATTTGATAGTTACTCCATGTCTAGTTTTTTTAGAAATTTTAATCAATAAATTGACTTGTAAATTTATCATTAAAATATATTTCATACATTTTTTGCAGATGATATTTATTTTGATTTGTACTCATTTGATACTGCTATTTGTGTCTTTATAGAACAATTCACAAGTAAAATTAATGCGCTTTTAAAATAATAATTTTAATCTTTAAATTTTACTTTGCCATAAGTTTTTATTGTTGATTTTTTTAATTAATATTTAATTATGAATGATAATTATTAGTAATTATTTGTATATATTGCTAATTTGTATATATAGTAATTATTTGTATATATTTTTAGATGCTAAGTGGAGTTGCAATGAAGACATTGGCTAGTTTATTCAGTTCTCAGCCAAAACCTGAATCATTAACATCCGATTATAATGCTAAGATTATCACGGTAATAATCTTTATTTATATCTTTTGTATAACTTTAAATATCCGCTACTCTATTCAATAGAAGAGATTTTATATAGTAATAAATGGAAGCATTTGTTACTTTAAGTGTTTTGCTAAAGAGTGCAACAAGTGTTAGAGTTAAGAGTCATTCTGGTTAATATCTGAGAAGCAAGATCTTGTGCCAAGCAAGCGATTTCTGTATTTCGAAACAAATTCTATTACTGTTGTTTTATAGAAGTTTTAGAAATTTTGATTACGGTCTAGCATTGTCTAAATTATGATAGACGCTTCATCAACTTCTATATTGATTTTTGTTTTAATATCGCAATTTGTGTTTATAGTACAAGATGATTTTTGTCAGCTTACAAATAAAATATATGAACAATATTTATTATTCTTGGGTATATTTATTTTTTATTAAACTGTAAAATTATTTTGCCACAAGTCATATCATTAGTCATATCATACCAATTACTAAACATTGTTTTTATGATGATGTGACATTACGTAATGATTCAACGAAAGCTGATTCATGATGATTATAATATTTATTTTATAGATACTTTACGAATATAAACCGAATGATTCAGACATTCATTCTATGGAATCTTGGCTCAATACAATAACAAATGCACACTGCAATCTAGTTAGGTTAGCGCAGAGTATACTCTATCTTATAATTACATGACCCCTTAAAATGGTCAAGATAAAATGGCCCTGATTATTAATTTACATTTTAAGGTTGAGATGAGTATTTAGATTAGGGTTAGGATTGGAGTTAGGGTTAAGTTTATAGGTAGTTAGGGTTATTAAATGAATTGATGTTGTCATTTTGTTGTTTTAATGTATTCGATGTCATTTTGTCAGGATATCGTAAAATAAACGTCATATTTTAAATAGTATTTGCTGAAATTTGTGAAAAAATCACTTGAATGTATAACCCAACCCTAGTTCTAACCCTTACATCATTTTAATTGTAAGGTAACTTAGTTTTCAAATAGAAAAGTTGTGCTATTGTTCACCACCATCAGGAATTGAATCTGCAACCTTTGATTCTCCAGCCAAGTTTTTTTGATCTAATGTAATGGGGATGCAGCATATTCTTACTTACACACATCAATTGGCAATTATATATATAGATAAATATTTCATATAAATGTTACGGTAATTTATTATTTTCAGTACCCAGACGAAACTGCCCCGTTAAAATTAACCCAAATCGGCCCAGTCAATTAATTTAATAACCCTAATCAACTCTTAACTTAGCTCTAATCCTAACCCGAATCATAACCCTAATCCTAAGAAGTAATACTTGATGCAGTTTTGTCGGGGTCGTTTTGACTAATTGCGATTATTTTCAGACTAGACGCAGCGTTATGCCTGACACATTTGCCCCGGCTATTTAACACTGCCCTGAAATGCATGCAGACTATCAAGATCGCTAAATCTGCT
This sequence comes from Oconnorella tubifera, assembly GCA_034700105.1. Taxonomy (NCBI): domain Eukaryota; kingdom Metazoa; phylum Annelida; class Clitellata; order Enchytraeida; family Enchytraeidae; genus Oconnorella; species Oconnorella tubifera. The sequence goes on from JAQIXG010004384.1 coordinate 8,267, forward strand.
GCTAGCTGTATGACAGTATGTGTTCATTAAAATGAATTTTCTCTGTTGATTGTTATATTGTTATGATATTTGGTGATTTAGTACTAGAGTTCATTATGAATCAGTTTATCCCTTTGGTTTCAGCATGCTCAGTTGAAATTTTTATTTCATCTTGATCATTTGATGTATATATTATATAATAAAATAACTGTCTACCATTAAATTGCTCGTTTTGATATGCTGATATAATAAAATCAACAAGCAAAGTGACAAAGACATCGCATTCTTAGTTAGCATAATTTAATTCTGTGACTTGTATTATTTAGCATGATAAAATTCTGGTTACTTCCCTTATTAAATTACAGGTCTCCTTGTATATTTGCAGACTTTGATAAAGAAATGCATGGAACCAGTCAAGTCTATTGCAGCTAAGATGATATCAGATGCCTCTCATGGTACCTCTAGTCCTGTTCATAAAATATTCCGTTGTATAGAGTCTGGACTTAGCTATCAGTTCTTTGCTGTTTGGGATCTCATATTAGTGGTCATCTCTCAGTTTTACGAGGTATTCTTTGATCAGTTTTTTATTTGTAATTTGATCAATTGAATGTCATAGTCTTAGCTTTTATGGAGGAATCCAGGATGCCTGTTTAAGTAAAATACTTATTTCGCATAGATTAGATTAAAATGTGCAAGGCGCACTGTTATTGAAGCTATTTTATTGGACTATATGTAATAACATATTTATATAACTGACGTAATTTTTACAACACTTTTATTAGCTTCATGTGTATGTTTGTTTGTTTGTATAGTACAAATCTTGTCATTGATATTTAGCCAACTTTCCATTTTACCATTGACTTGAAATTTTCATATAAGATAACTTCCGCTAAAAATTTAAGAATCAATTAACAGATCTCCTAATTGATCATTAGTTAATTATTTATTTAAATTCATTAGCTTCATTATTAAACTTTTTGAGACAACCCCTATAGATGAACATAACAGCGCTACGTTACTAACAAATTAATTCACTATTGAATTGCACGGGGATGCTATCCACATGTAACAAAGACTACTCTTTTAAAAAATAAATATTTTACGCAATAATATGTAATAATATGTATTAAAGTGTTGTTTATATAAAAGTATTTTTTACAAAAGTTATTAATGTTTCATCTTCTGTATTTTTAATGTTTTTTTCTTGTTTATATGTACTAATGAGTTGAAAAATATATCATTATTGGGACTTTTAGAAAAGTGAATGTAGTAAAGCATCTTGGAATTATCAGTGATCTGACAATGTACGGTGCTTAAGAAGCGAATGACACGATACGAGTAAAGTCGTTAAAATTATCATTGATTAGCGTTATCATTTTCATCTAAATTGATTGCTAATATTTACAATGTGTATTATAAAGTTAATTATGAAATTAACGATGATATTCTTCTGGCATTATTCCAGGTTCTTGGGCGTGATTGTCATGACATCATGAAAAAGGTATGGCTTTTGAAAAGCAACTTTGTATTTTTTACTAATATCATTTCTTTTACGTAAACTATATATTTCAAATGTAAAATTAGTTATTTGAATTTAGAATTACTTTAAAAGGTCAACGAAAATTATTTAAAGTATTTATCATTTATATTTTATTTCAGTATAAAAAACTCTTCCTGACTTTAAAAGTGGGAGGGTTGAAGGGATTTAGTTATTATGCCTTTTTAAAGGAAAGTTAATGTTGTTTTAATGAAACCTTTTTTAATATTGTGTAGTCAGATTTTCGATTCTCTAGATTTTTTTTGTTTTTGTTAAATTTCTTTATCTAGTTTTGTTCATTTTTTCTCTCTAGTCTCTGAGATCCTTGGCAGACCTTAGAGACAGTCATGGTTTTGTGCACAAGGACCTCTTGGATAAGACCATTGGACTTGCTATTAAATCCATGGGACCTAAGATTGTATTGGAAGCTGTGCCTCTGCAGATTAATGGAGACAGGTATTATATTATGATCTAGTTATCCTGACAAAATGGCCCCAAATACATTAGCCCGACAAATGACCCCATCAATTCATTTAATAACCATTACCCTAACTAACCCATATCTTAACCCTAATCCTAGTACTAATCCCAATTTCAATCTTAACCCTATCATCTAACTTCAATCCCAACCCTAAGCTGAATCCTTATTTTCCAAATCCAATTTGTTGGGGCCGTTTTGATAGGTTATCATTAATATCTGATTATTATTTAATGTTACAGAAATTTACTTCTATTTTATATAGAAATTTTTTAACATTGCATTATAATATAATGTTGTACTACTCAGCAGGTCCAGGGTTCTCTTTTTGTAAAAGCTCACTATTTCACTTACTGCATCCTTTAGTAAATCAAATCGAACCAAAAATCTTTTATTTGTCACAAAATGTAAAAACTAGCATATAATATAGAAATAAAATAAAGACATGACAAAAAGGGCTCGTAGGCTGAAACGCTGACACAAGCCCGGTATTATAAACAAATCATACAAATGATAAAATACATTATTTTCATACAGCGCAATACATTTCATTTAGAATAAAATACAATATGTTAAAATACATTATTTCAATACAGCGCAATACATTTCATTTAGAATAAAATACAATATGTTAAAATTGATATAAATAAAAAGAAATCAAATTTAAAAGCAGCTAAAATTTACAAATTTAAAACCAAGTACTAAATGACTCGATAAATTTTCGCGCAATAAAAGTCGTTTAAAAGTGGCCTCGCTATCTGCAGAGACAGTACTTTCTTTTAATTTGTTCCAAATTTTTATTGTTCTATTTGTCTATATGTTCTATTTGTATTTCCATTTTTAGTAAGGTTTTTAAATTAGCATATAACGATTATGATATAATGTTGTTGTAAAAATGTACTTTTATTTTGTACAGAATTGAATTTACGTTGCATTGTAATGCAAGATTGTATGATTATATAAATAATATAATTATTATATTACTCCACAGATCTAGATTCGCTTTTCTTGAAAGCTAACTGTTTTTCTTGCTGCACCCTTTAGTAAGGTTTTTAAATTGGCAGCTAGTATCCATGATAATCCATGATGTTCAATTTAAATTAATTACTGTAAATTCCTTAATGTTGAAATATTTGTGATTTTTATTGTAGCGCTGATAATTTATCCCGTAGTTGGCTTGTCCCGGTGCTGAGAGATAATATTGAAGAAACTGAAATCTCTTTTCTTGTCAGTTACTTTCTTCCTTTAGCTGAGAGACTTGAAAACAAATGTATGACATTTTATCTTAAATTCTAATTTTAAAATCTATGAACTTTTTGTGCGTAATTTATTAACTAAGTTTTCTATTGTATTCATTTTATTAATGAATTATTTAATGTTTTTAAAAGTGCGTAGTATTCACTCATCACTTGTTTTAAGCATACCCATTTTGTCACTAATTAGAGTCTTTTTGCGCTCATGTGATGTACATTATTATATATGACAATTGGTAGTATATTAAATTATTGTTTATTTCTTTCTGAATGTCACATCAGCACAAAAGCATCAGGTGGGATTTTTTTATAACTAAGTGTGCAGAAACCAAGCAATAAGTTCATTATACGCATCAAGTAGCATACTGCTACTTGAGAAATTTTCTTTATAATATAAAAGTAAAGCAGTGTTCTTGAAATTTCTTTTTGTGAAAATTTGTAATTATATTTCAGCTGTTGAGTTGAGAAATGAGAAGAGAATGGTAGAATCAAAGACTTACGATGTACTGCATCATCAGATTTGGTCTCTGTTGCCTGCTTTCTGTACAAGACCGACCGATTTAGTCGAGGTTTGATTCTAATTAATTCTAAGTTTCTTTGCTAGTTGTACTTTCTAAACTTTGTACGTACAAGCAATTTAATATTCACATTTATTTAATAAAGCATTTATAGATGAATAACGTTTTGTCTGACTGAATTGCTTTCATTGTTGTTTACAACAATATAATTATATAATTGTATGTTATTAATGATTTGTTTATTGTATTGCATTTTTGTAACAATTATTCGTTATATACAATTAAATATAGAATAGAATTCCTATATAATTAAATCTATAATAAATTTCATACATTAAAATTTACTATAATTTCTTCTATGGCTTCTTCTATGACTTCTTCTGTGAATTTTTCTGTGACATTTATGACTCTTTAATATGTCATCCGTTTATTTAGTCATTTCCACTGATCGCTAAAACGTTAGGAAAAGCAATGCGTGACAAGCCTTTGTGTCGTTTAGATCTAATGAATGCTGTCAGAAAACTTATCAATCAAAGTTTCAACAATGGTAGGCTTCAAATGTCATTTTAGTTGCTCTGTTTCGTAACTTATAAAACTACTTATATAACTGATAAATAATTTATAACGTTGAGTGTGTATTTTATTAATCTTTTATTTATATTAAATTAAAATTCACTTAAATTTAACTAAATTTTAATTTTAAAAAGTTGAATTTAAGTGTAACATGTTTTATCATGTCCTTCGTATTATTTTATTTGATAGTTGATATCAATAAATTTAAAATATAGTAATTAATAAATTAACAAATAAGGCATTTTTTAAAATCAGTCAAAGATGAATATGAGATGAATATCTAAGCATTTATTGATAAAACAAATTATCCGTACCATTTATAAACGAGATGAAGTTTATGAATGGCTCATTGGATGAGTCACAGAAAGAGGCAGTCAGATTTGCGATGAGTCAGAGAGAGAATGCCAGGCA
>JAQIXG010004385.1:0-13012 GCA_034700105.1 Oconnorella tubifera
ACCCCCTGAAGCAGACCTTCTGCCGCCACCCCACACACAATCTGATCCCATGCCCTCTGTTTTCCCTTGTCCTCCCCTATTGAGATAATAACTCCTCCCAAACCCTTCCACGCTGTTTCCGCTCTGTCAACTGCGGGATCCGGAATGGATAAGACGTGAATGAGAAGAAGTTGAGAAAGGAGCTCAGTGACAGCAGCAGTGGATGCCAAAAAGGCAGACGGTGCCAGCTGTTGCGCACTGCGGACTCCAATCCTGCCCCATCTTAGAGGGAGACAGGTTTGAGACCATATTGACTGGGATAGGTCGATGTTAAGGATTAGTGACAGGGATGTTACTCTTTCTTTTTCGTATTGAAGCCTGGAAGCTTTTAGGTGTGTATAGTTTCGACATTTCTAATCTTTTTTTAATCTTTTGTGTTATTTGGTTTTAACGATTTATGCTGTGCTTTTATACAATAGTCGGAAGTGACTTATTTGTTTTCTTTCTTTTTTCGTATTGAAGCCTGGAAGCTTTTAGGTGTGTATGGTTTCGACATTTCTAATCTTTTTTAATCTTTTACATTTTCCATTTCTACTAAATATGTTCTGTTGAGATAGAACAACTGATTTAATTGTAAGAGTATTTTAGACGTTATTTATTGTTTCGTTCTTATTTTATAGTAATATAAATAATTGAACATTCATTGCGAAATACATTAAAGTAATATATAAAAGACGACCTGGCCAGCTAGTTTTTGAAGACCCTGGCCACTTCATCAACACTTAATTATTACCTCTTTCTTTGAGTTGGCCTGTGTCGGTCCTAACTTAATGCTAAATTATAGCAATACTGCAATCGGTAGATCGTCCAGTAAGATTTGACAATTTGTCGAAAATTTGTGCCTTGGTCAACTATCCTATTGAGAATCTAATGCTGAAATTTACAAAATTGGGGGTATTCGCTGCCTATTAATGTTGATTTGTGCGAAAACGAACTTTCAATAATTTTTCCAGAATTATTTAGAGTTATGTTTACATTTTTAGTGCAGGAAATAATTTTCGGACGAAATATTTGAACGTATTCGGTTACGCACCACATGTAGTTTTAAGAACAAAAATGACATCATAGATATAAGAAAGATTGAGGAATATAATAAATGACGACTCGTCGCGAAATTTGAACAACATTTAGCACGTTTAAAACGTGTGATTCGTTTCATTAACCTAATCAGGGCATGGGTAAAATGCTGATCTGCTGATTTGCTAATTGAGAAGGGTAAAATGTTGATTTGAAAATAATGATGGATCAGCATTTTACCCATCATTATATACATGATCTCACACCATGATCATGGTGTGAGATCAGGTTACCTTTCATCACACCATGATATTATTAATGACTGATAATAAACTATTGTTTTTGTTGTAATATTTGATTCGATCGTACAGTGTTGATTGTTATTTCGTGCATCATATGATTTTACAAGTTTGAGCTAATAAGAGGTGATCTCAAGGTCCACGACTATTGACTATTGACGATATTGGGAGATTTCCGGTGGGAAACTCTTCAAAAGATTTTTTTTTGTTGTTATATAATAATTCTTGATATTGTGACACATAAAGAGCTGTTATATTTATGATGACTTGAAAAAATTCAGCGATCTTATACCATGCTTTGGGTTACAGACAGGTTTTAGTCGCGGCCGTGTAGCCCGCTTAATTAGCATAAGTATGTCAATACTTGGTGTATCAACAAGTTAATCATTTACTATAACTATTCGAGTTGGCTATAATATATAAAACTAGTTGTAATAATTTGATTCATGATTTAAACTGTTGCTAAGTCTGTTAGTTTTTATTAAAATTTTGTTTGAAATTTAAATGTAGTTAAATATCTTTATTATATAACTTTGTTAATTGCTAACTTTACTTATCTGATCACATAAAAAGGACAATTTAGTTTATTATATTAATTGCTATAATTTACGCACTTGCTTTTTTTTCTTATTTGTTTATATTGTTGTTTCTACACTTTGTGTGAACAAAAGATTATCTGATTATCGTTACAATTTAGATTATTAACTACAAAGCATGCATTTTTAGCATATGTTGTATAAAAAAATTGTAAAATAAATCTATAAATTAAGAATGTAGAAACTCTTTCTGAATTTAATTGCATTAAGAATGCAGAAAGTTTTTTTACTGTAAATTGTGTCTTACTCATTGTTATGTTGTATGATTGATACATTTTGCATTGTGGTGATGGTTATGAGTAATGATTAAACTTTTTTACTTGGTGCACTTTCTGTTTTCTGGTTTGTTCAAATGATAAAATATCATTGATTAATTATTCTGCATCCATTAATCAATTTAAGATGTGTTGTTATTTCTCAGTTATATGCTTGTAGGAATTATGGGCAAGTTTATGAAGACTGGTAAGGTTGTGCTTGTGCTCGGAGGACGTTATGCAGGAAGAAAAGCTGTAATAGTCAAGGTATAGTTTTATCTTACTTTGCAATATGCTAACATATCAAGTTGTGTATCAGTATTTTGACTTAAAAGCTTGAAAACATTTGGATAGGGGCTGTCCATAAACTACATACATACACCTGGTGGGAGATGGGAAAAAAATGTATGTTTGCATATGGGGGGGGAGGAGGCCAAAAAAGTATGTAGGCTGAAAAAAACAGTTGTTTAATTGTTTATTATAACAAACATAATGAATACTGGTAATATCAAATAATGCAGATACTGCAGAGGCTATAGAAAGGATTTTACTAATTTAATGAGGGGGGATTGCTTAAAAAATTAAGTGATGACTTAGTTTGTTATTGCTCAGTTTTGTTCTCTATCAAACATGTATTTTGTCTTAAAATACATGTATCCAAATCTAAAGAATTGACAATTCAAAAAATCCTCACATGGGGGGGGGTTATTGCTAAACTGATGCCTTTGTGAAAAAAATGCTTATTAGCGGGCTGAGGGTGTCTGCAGAAGCGTATGAACTTTCTGGGGATTAGGTCCAAAGCGAACACGTTGCAACAGGGGGTTGGATTGAAACAGTCAAATTTTAAGCGTACGTACTTTATGGATGGCCCCTTATGCACTACTTTCTATTACCTTCTGTTTCCATTAGCTTTAAATTTGGCTTGCTAATGGCATTGGATTCATTCCTGAATCCAGGAATTCAGGAATCCAGTGCTGTTCTCTGAATATTATAATTCGATTAAAAATATTATAACTCGATTAAACATTTAATTTTTATTACTAATTCTCTAAAAAGGAGTTTGTATAATGTATGGTATATTTCGTTATATAGCGATAAAATAAATAAAATTACTACCAGAACACTGCATAAGTATATTAAAGAAAATAAAAATTATAAATTGATTAAAAATAAATTATTAAAAAACTGGATTATTTGTAAAAAAAGACGACGATAAGTACTTTTAGTTGCGCGACTTATCGAGGGTCATTGTCGTTATTTAACAAAAAGTAGCGAGTTTTCGTCGTCGTTGTTGTCAGATCAGAATTTGCAGTCGAGTTTTCGTTATTGTCTTGTCAACGAAAAGGTCCGAGTTTTCGTTAAAGAACCATTTCGTTATCATTATCGTCGACGAAAACAACACTGGTATCATTATAATTATCGATTGCAGTTTGTGTCAATAATGTTTATTTAACCATTCCGGATAGCATCTAGTTACTAAACAGCACTCGGTTACCAGTAATTGTTGACAAGCCTAAAATGCTGTAATGATGTATAACATTGTCTATACGGTTATAAATATAATCCAGGGTTATAATCTGATTACTTAAAGAAAAATACCATTTGACAAATCTGCGGGTTATACACACGTTATATACGTGTGCGGGTTGTACAAGCATGCTGGTAATACATATCTATGAGTTACATGCACTAAAATATGCCATAAGCCTAATTTAAACAAAGGAATAATTGATTATTTTTAAAATATCATATACTATATATTTAAAACCATTTAAATATCACATATTTAAAATTCAATTTATATAATTATTGATGCTTGGAGTGTGGGGTAAGACATTGCTAAATGATTGTGGCACATTTGCTAATGCAATTATTTGCATAACTAGAGATAACATTTTATCTTTCATTTAGAATTATGATGATGGCACTACAGAGAAGCAGTATGGTCATGCACTTGTCGCAGGCGTTGACAGGCATCCTCGTCCTGTCACTAAAAGTATGGGCAAGAAGAAGATCAAGATCAGATCGAAGATAAAACCATTCTTGAAAGTATATAACTACAATCATCTCATGCCCACTCGGTTAGATGGCGCAAAACATTATGTTTATTTCGTATATTTTATGGTGTTTATATTTTATTTTTAGATATAACAATGAAATATTTAATTGTGAATATTTATATATTCAATTGTATATATAAATTTAAAATTAGAGATTGGTAACATTCATATAGCCAGTTGTTATGGACACAGAATTTTTTATGAAAATTGCCTTTTGTGATTAGTAATTAAGCACTGGATGTCCACACCTTTCTCATTAATTTATCACTGTTATTTGATATGATTAAAATTTAATAAATGTCATTTGTTTTATATAATTTGGTTCCATTTTTCAATATTTGATTATTTTTTGTTCAAGTTTATTATCTTGAAATTAAAAGTAAAACAATTTGTTAAAATTGTGAAACAATTAAACAATATATTTTAATATTGTTAATTAGTATTGTTATTTTAACATTATTTAATTTAATATTAAACAATATTAAATGAAACAATGTTTTTTATTTATTGAAATGGCTAGAATTGTGTCGGCATGCATTTAAATAAATTTTGTTACATATTTAAGGCGACCAAAAAAGATAAATAATATCCGAAGGACTTGGAAAAAATTCTATTGATTCGTTGAACTGAAAAGTTTGAAAGCACTGATTGATGTTCAGCATAGATGACCACATTTTTATATTAAGAATCATGAACAGATATTGAACTTGCAGACAGAGACTTGTTATGTTAAAAACTATTATGGCCTTGACCTCACTTAATTAAAAATACAATGGGAAAGCATATTATACAAGTGTATAATATGCTTTCCCATTGTATTTTTAATTAAGTGAGGTCAAGGCCACAATAGTTTTAGCATACCGGTATTAGCATACCGATTTTTATAAAAATGATCATGTCAAACCAAGAAAAATTTCTGAAAGGGAAGGTTTTCTTGGTTTGACATCATTTCTCCTGGCTTTTGACTGGCATCACTCATGCAGCATGAAACTGAGAAATTTGTCAGTTTCAATTATAAGTTTAAATTATCTTTTCATCTAGAAGAGGAGAAAGAATGAAGCAAACTAAAGAGAGAAATCATTTAGGTTTTGGGCAGGAGCGGTGTGATGACAAGAAGCAAGAATGTTGTTAGAAAAGATATTGAATGGTATCAATAGCCATAATATTATGAGTTATTTGTGTGATTCATGAACGTAGGTTAGGAGAGGAATGTACCAGGACAGAAAAATCAGCAAGGATGGCAAGGTGGTCAGATAGAGCAGGATCAGTGGAAATTAGAAACATTAGAAACAATTTTAGAAGAAGAGTTAGTTATGAGATCAAAAGTATGATCACTATTAAGAGAGTCAAAAAATTGATATGAGTTGGAAATGAGACATGTTGAGAGAAATTAAAAGATTCAAGTAGAGTCTTAAAAGAAGAAGCACTATGATTATTAGGATTATCAATATGTAGATTAAAGTCATCAGTGATACGAACTAATAAGAATAAGGAGTTCTGAGTAACTAAGTCTTCAAGAAAATGTGAAGATAAGAAAAGCTTTTCAGATAAAGACGGAAGCCGATAATCAGTATTAAGAGTGAAGGAAGTTTAAAGTTACATTACTGGATCCAACTTTTGCATTCAACTTTTCTGGTTTTAATAGTTGAAATACATTAATCATTATTTATTATTAATTTTACCCAGTGACTTGTAAAGTTTCCTTCTTTTATCTCCCTTTGTTACATGTCGAGGTTTTGACACTGAACCTTGACACTGCTATCTTAATATATAATTCCTGTTACTGTGAGTGATGCCCTGTTCCTCACCAGGGGTTTTGTGACAATTCATGTACAGACTTTTGTTCTAGGACACTGTATCTACCAACATTTCTTCTACTATAAATGTAACTTAAAATAAACTTGGCCATAGCCATAATTTTAACCTTAACTCTAAACATAACCTTGAACTTAAGTTAGCTAACTACATTAACCCTAATTACTGCAATAGATGAAATTTCGGTAGACTTAGTGTCATAGACCAAAGATCTGTAGACAAATTGCACCCTTACGAAGTGCTGTAGGGCAGCAATGTAATTGATAAAGTTTCATACAAGCACACGAATACTAGGTGGTGTAGCGGTTGCGCATCTGACTCCAGATCTGAAAGTTGCTTGTTCAAATCACTTCTGGGTCAATTTTATTTTTGAAATTCATTTTTTTAGCATTTCTTATTTTTTTTACAATCAAAAGTGAATTTATTTACAATCTAGTTGAATGCTTTGAATATTAATGATTCCAGGATACTGTAAACATTGTACGAAGTTAGTTAATTTTGAAATACTGTATGTATTGCAATGCTACCTTTGATACATATTGAAAACTTTTTCTGAAAGCATATTTCTTTTAATTCTAGTCATCTTTGTCTATAACAGAATTTATTTTAATGCTTGAAATGTTGATGATTTTACATGTGGAAATGTTTGCTCCATGAAGTATTTTATTATAATTGCACAGTACTATATATATTGTATGGATATATACAATGTCTGCCGGTGAAAATAAAATGAACTTTTCATTAATAGCATTATTAAATTAAATTTCATTAATTAGACTGTATTTATATTATACTTCTATTCATTCATTTGATGACAAGGTGCTGTTTTATTTAAATAGTTATTCAGTTGATATCAACTTGGACAAAGCATTGGTCAACAAAGATGTCTTCAGAGACGCAGCCTTGAGAAGTAAGGCTAGAAGAGAAGTTAAGAGCAAGTTTGAAGAAAGGTAACATGTTGAATTTATTAACTACTCGTACTTTCAAATAATTTTATAACATGAATAAAAGTCAAATGCAATTAATATAAATTTCATTACTGAATCTTCTTAATATATCATTGACAACGATCTTGCTGCTGCTACTACTACTATTCGTATGTGTCCTATGTGCATTCTTATGTGCTCTGTAATTGATAAAGTTTCAAATGAGCATACCAATTCTTCGTGACTTAGCGGTAACTTCAGATTAGAAGGTTGTATGTTTACGTTGCGTCTAGATGATTTTTTTTATTTTATAATAATGGAGTTTCAAATTGTAAGTTTATAAGAACCTCTTGACCTTGGAAGTGTCTCAAAGCTAGTTAAGGTTAAGTTTAACATCATGAATTGCCCTATCATAACAATGTCTCAGACGTAGCTGTCGTTTTAAGCACCGTACTAAAGATTGCAACAAGTTTGTTACTTGTCAAGGAGAAATAGTGAGCTTTCTGAGATTTGACCCTGGAACTGTCGCATACAAGTCCAACACTCTAGCCACTTCACTAACGAGCCTTGACTAGTACTATTTGAGCTAATTAATAGTATAATATAGTGTCGCAATAACTTGTCTACAGACTTTTGGTACATGACAGTACTTGTGACGACATTTGTCATGAAAACGGAACTTGTAGATTGTGCCTGGAAAGAAAGCTTCATACTACGAGTTAACTCTTAATTGGCAATGTGTTAATGCAATTAGTATACACTGTCATTTGATTTCAGTGACTCTCTTTATTATCACTTTAGCGCGCAATGTCCAGTACCCAATGACCGATTTCATTGCCCTGTAATTAAGTTAGCCTTGGGCCAGTATCTATATTCATAGCATTTCACATTGTAAATATTGTCTGTTTTTACCTCACTTCTATTAATTTACAATCTTGTGTAGACGGTGTTTAGACGGAATTTTGTAATTGATTTTTCTATTACTTCCTAATGTCCAATCGAGCTGAAATTTTGTAGAATTGTTTACTCTCGATGACAGTGCATGAATGCGTCATAAAATTCACTAAGTAACAATCTAATCAATAGGAATTAAATAATTATGATTATTCTAATTATAATTTATAATTCTAATTATAATTTATAATTAAGAGTATTCGCAAGAGGTCAGCTGTGAAAATTCACAAATTTCACAAAAAAAAATTTCATAAATTTTATTTTCTTAATTAAATAAAGACAAAAGTATTTAGCAATAATATACAGCGAGCAAAAAAGTGAATGATCAAGCAATAATGTACAGCTATAAATAAATAAATGAATAAATAAATAAATAAAATAACATAGAATCAAAAAAAATTTGGGTGACAACGTTAAACATACAAAATTCAAATAGTTCAATAGAGAAGTGTCTTGGGAAACTGTCTCAAAAGTTCCGAGCACTGCTGCTGCATTCCCCCGCTGCACCGCCAATGCGAGGCGTTGCTTCAGGAAAGAGGGGGAACTTGGATCTCCTGAAACGATAGAGATCCGTCTGCCCAACTCATTCACAAAAGTAAGACCCAATGTACCCCATGAACCCAGTGTCTCAATCGCTATAGGAACGAACTCGTGAGAGGTAGCAAAAGCGGCGTACTTGGACAGCTTTTTTGACTCCGCTAAAGCTGCCGCTTTAAATTTATTAATTTTTAAATAAATTTTTAATTAAATAAAAAAATATATATATTTGATGACTAAAAAGTAGAAAATAAAATATATTAAATAAAATATATTAAAAAAACTTAAAAAACCTCGCTTATATTAATGCACTAAACAGGAAAAATAAATTTTGGATGGTAACTAGGAAAAAATGAGTGTCTTTGTAATGACTTATGGAAATACTATGGTCAAAAGCGAGGGGTGCATGTAAAAGTTTATAATGCTGAATATTGTGCACCCCTTGCTTTTGACCATAGACTTTCGTAAGTCATTACAAAGACACTCATTTTTTCCTAGTTACTATCCAAAATTTATTTTTTCATTTTTAGTGCATTAATATAAGTGAGGTTTTTTAAAAGTTTTTTTAATATATTTTATTGAATATTTTTTATTCTTCTGATGACTTGGCAACGTATTTTTAATATTTGGGCTAGTCATTATCGAAATGCATTGCATGTGACTGTTATCATATAATTTTAGTGTATAATAACTGACAATAAGAAAATCATTTTCTATTACTAAGTGATCTTATTTTGCTGATGTGATGTTTCAGGTATAAGTCAGGAAAGAACAGATGGTTTTTCCAGAAATTGAGATTCTAAGCATTCGACTTTTGTTGGCTTGCAATACAGTCTCAACTGAATCAGCGCAACATTTCTATTTGTCCTTATCAAATTTGAAAACTTTTCAATATATTATGTTTTAGACATTTATAACAGCTTTACAAATTTCATAATTAGAAAAGTTTCAATAAAAATGAATTTGATAAATGAAATTGTGTTTTGTCTAAAATGAGCTTTCGGATGACTAAATCTTAATTTCAGTTTAAAAGGTGTATTATAATAAACGATATATCGGATGTAGCTAAGAATTTAAATACCTTATGAAAGGGTGCATCTGTTAGCGAAATAGTAAGCATTCACGGAAATCTAACATGAACCTGTTGCCTGTGAGTCTCGCACCACTTTGCTACCGAGCCTTGTACAATGCAATAAATATGATATTTTGGTCATCATCTAAAACCTGATTTATTGAACTATATCACAAGGAGAATGCGTACAACATAAAACTTGAATTGTTGCCTAAGCTAGTGTTATTTATTCAGAGGCACGTTTGCCATGTAAAACCTTCCTTAGCTTTGTTGATTGTTCCTTATTTATGTTGTGTCCTTAATTTCATGGACTTGACATTGTATTCATAAATTACGAGTTCTAACAAAAGCCATCACCTCCCTCTCCCCCCCAGACTCGTTGCTCCGTTGTCTTCAAATATAAATTATACTCAATGAAAAAATTCAGAAAATTGAGGCTTTATTATATATGTTAATATATTCAAATACACAAGAAACAGTGGAGTAACTACCGTAGTAGCAGCTACAGCAATGCTGCGGGGCCCGGGCGTGTTGGGGGGCCCGCGTCCGACCCAAAATAAAAAATGTAAGAGCGATTATCAGAGGCATCAGGCTAGTTACAATTAGACTTCCACAATGTTGTTACGGTCTCTGGAGAAAACTCCCGAAATTTGAAATTCTGAACTTAAAAAAATGTAATTGGCCTTCGTACAAAACTTGCTATGGGGCCTGTGGTCAGATAGTTACGACACTGACTAGAAAAATTTGCATGACAGTATTAACTTTATTTTGAACATTATTTTTGAAAGGGGGGGAGGTGGAATTTCCAAGGGAGAAATTTCGAGGAAGGAAATTTTCTTCCCGGGGGGAGGAAATATCCTAGACTCGAAATTAATACAGTTCATATGTGTTACAAATCAAGATTATAGTCTAAATAAATACTGTAAATACTGATATCTAATAACGATATCTAATAATATATTAGATATCATTGTAGTTTTTAATAATATTGTTAATGATCATACTTGTTATGACTTGTTATAAAATATATTCTAATCGACGATTACGATTTTTTCTTCAACATTGACCCGCTAAGATTCAGGATTCCATCCGATCCGACTGTTTGTGGTAAACGGCCCTGTCGATAGCCACTATTCGAAAGTCCATTTCACGGGTGTGATGTTTTCATGCAAATCTTGGCTGTGTTAAATGAAATATTAAGAAAAAATAGTTTGTTATTATTTATGTATGCCTAAAGTTGTCAACAATGTCAATCATTTAACATAAAATATAATTAAATATAATATTTAGCATCATTAAGCATTTGTGTTTGGTTATAACTTTCATTCACAGTAGCTTCAAGGAAATAAAACTAGTTAAATCGTCAATTAATCATATAATTATAATACGGTAAATAAAAGGCTAAGTATAGACTGAACTTTATATTTATATAATTATTTACCATATAATTAACCATATAATTATTTATTATAATTATATGGTTAATTGACGATTTATTAACTAATTTTATTTCCTTGAAGCCACTGTTAGTGCCGTATTATAAATAAGGCTGATAAGGCTGAAGCCTTGTGGCCCACCAAAGGCAAGGGACCATCATTAAATCATCATGAAATTTTTCACAGGAAGAATGTTCTTAAATAATTAGCGAAAAGTGAATATAACTTAACTCCAAATGCCAATGTACAATATTGTAACGGTCATGAACACAAAGCCTAAATGACTAACGAGTCTTTGATATGATCCTGCCACAACCCCAGGAAAAAAATTACCATGGTAAAATCATAGTAAACTTACTATGGTAATAACATGGGTCATTTTATGGTATTTTGGGTCATAGTAATACCATGGTAAAAACACCTTATTTTATAAAACTATAGTATTACCATGGTAAAACTATAGTATTACCATGGTAAAAGTATAGTACTACCAAGGTAAAACTATAGTATTACCATGGTAAAACTATAGTATTACCATGGTAAAACTATAGTATTACCATGGTAATACTATAGTATTACCAAGGTAAAACTATAGTATTACCATGGTAAAACTATAGTATTACAATGGTAAAAGTATAGTATTACCATGTTAAAACTATAGTATTACCATGGTTTTACTATGGTAATACTATCGTTTTTACCTTGATGAAAACACCTGTTTTACTATGGTAAAACTACAGTATTAGCATGGTATTACTATGGTAAACAATTTTTACAATATTAAAAATGTTAACTGTCAATTATAATTTACATATTAAAAATCTTTATTTTAATATATTTTATAATTTAATGATCATCATTTAAAATGAATACAATTAAAATTTATTCAATCAATATTGTTCATCAATTAATTAAAACAATATCATTATTACTATTATAGATATTTTTTATAATAACAAATAATCAAATATTAAATACAAACTGCCTATTGAAAGTATTAAAATATTTCAACTTATATAGGCCTATGTATCCAATATCTAAAATTACCAGTTAAAAACTGTCAAGAAATTCTATCGATTTCTAACTATAAAAGTAAATTTTCACACCTGACACATCAAACTTTTTAACAATTACGTAGAGTCACATTATAGCCACAATCCACATTATAATAATACTAGTAACAACATATAGGCCTAATTCTTACTTCTTCAATACTAGAAATTATAGTTCATATAAAGTGAATAATTTTCATCAACATTATTGTAATCAATTGTTTTAAATTGTTTATAATGTAGCACAGTTTCTGTTTGATACAGATCTGAATTTCAGAATCGACGCTGATTTGACGGACGACATTTGACGTATTACTATCTGTAACCTGAAATAATAATCAAATTAAAATATGGAAATTAAATAAATTCTAGCTAAGTTCAATTTACAGCTATAAGTCACACAATTCCTGCTATTTTCATGTACTATACTTGAATATTTTATCAAAATAGTGAACGAAAAGTTAAGAATTTGAAAAATCTCAAGATGCGAAACAGAGTTTCTCTACATTTTTATAACATAAAGTGTAGAGAAACAACACTGTAATAAACAAATGAAAAAGAAAATAAAAAATACAACTATATCAGGTGCGTAAATTGCAACAATTAACTGCAATAAATTTTATAAATTGTCCTTTTATGTGATCAGATAATTAAACTTAGAAATTAACAAAGTCTTATAGTATTTTTTATTGATAAATTAATATAAATATCTAATATAAACGAACAATTTATATTGTAAATCATCTACAATTTTTTATATATTATAGTCCAATATATTATAGTTATAGTAAAAGATTAACTTGTTGATAAAAATATATCAAATACTAACATTAATTCCATACAATCGTATTTATAAATATATAATTAGGATTATAAGAAATGAAAAAATTCATAACCCTAGCATTGACTCTAATAGCAAGAGATATTCAAACAACATATTTAAATATTAAGTTAT
>JAQIXG010004386.1:0-13009 GCA_034700105.1 Oconnorella tubifera
TACTAAAGTAAAAATAAACTTTTTTATACAAAGCTAATCATCTTTAAGATTCATTAGCTTTTAGTATACTATCTATAGCAAAAACACGCATGCAAAAGCAATCGTTGTGTACTTTTGGCTTTAGTCATTTTTCCATTCCCAAAGTCGATCACTCTATCATAAGCATATCTATATCAGTCTACAATAGATTTTAATTTTACGTTACAATTGTTGACCAGCTTCTAAAATCAAGGTTGAATATACAGTATATGTGGGCATAACTAAAGATCTGGAGTCATCTAAAGCAATGTGCATTAAGAATTGAATACATTATCAAATCCAGAAGGAGGGTGTGGTTAGAAACTCTGCCTGGCTGCTGCTTCAGCCGCACGCACGATCATGTCAATACAGACTCAATCAATCACTTAACCGATCATCGCGACACGCGTCGCTAGATTAGTCTCACAGCGTGTCGTCATTCAATTCAATAGAGACGAGACTGAAGGTGAATGATAAAATAATGCGTTAATTTAATCCTTGTGTCGATATCTTCATACAGCATTATGATAAAAATAATGAGCATCTAAAATAAGCCGCAAGACGGTCTTTTATTTACTAGGTTATCTAAACTCCTTAAAGCATCACAATCATTACTCTACGTGCCATAAACTATATATAAATCTATGTTACAGTAGGCTATAATTTAGCTATATCATAACACCATTCGGTCTGCAATACACAGCATTTTTTACATTTTCGATTATGCGCGTAATTTAGTTAAATTCCTGAATCCACTAAACTTCATCAATTACTCGAATTAACAGCTATTGCAAAGGATGTTTTAGTCAACATTAAATGTTGTTGCTTGATAATGAAATATTTTTTGATTTGTAAAGGTAATTGATAGAAAAAAATAATTTTGACGACAATATTTTTATTGCAAATATATCGTTTTGACATTACTTAAAAATAATTAGCATTATATCTTCAGACGCATGAGTGAAAGAATTTAACACTTTATCTAAATTCAATTATTTCACGCTTAGCAAATACTGCAATAGTTTTAAAACTGAAGTAATCAAGAACTTGAAGACGATAATGAATGTATTTGATAATCATGTTGCGGAACAATTTAAATAAAATATTATGAAGTTATAGACCAGGTCACACACCGGAGAACTATTAGAAATTTATGAATTTAATACTCTATGCTAAATGTACCCAATCAATGTAATAGAAGTATCCGATGTTACCCTGACTGATATTAACCGCACGCGAAGAGTGATTTTTTTAGAAAAGCAAATAGCAATTTAGATGATCCATTATAGCAGTTCATCAGTTACGAGAAATTTTATCATATTATTCATTTAGAAATGTTAGCCATGCTAAGTGCACTAATAGGAATTAAGTCGTATACCGCTAATGTTTCAGGCGACTAATCCGGCTGTTATCTCAGTCCTTTCTGCCGGTCCGTTAATTTCCCGGCAACTGTACAGTCGACACGCTCACTCGGCAGCTTGGGGCAAGGCGCCCCACTCAATTATTAAATCCACTGATTTGTTAATTTGATAGAATATTATTGAAATTAGAACAATTTATTGTTGCTATACTTTTTAAAGATGAGCAGCAACGATATTCAATTTGCATGCACGTTTTTGAAAGCGTGCATGCATATTTCAAAATAATTTGTTAGCCTAAGTTATTAAAATATCAACGTGAAATTAGATAGTTAAATATTATATTTTAAACAAATACATCACTTTCGATTAAATAATTTAACACCAGACAAGATTTAAAAAAATACGAATGATATTTGATCGTAGAAGTTTTGAAGTTAGTTATTAAATAATATTTCAATAGTTATTCGATAATTTGAATATTTTGTCTAAGACATGAAAAAGACAGCGCATACTGTAATAAAACGACTAAACGAGCTGATATGTTAACAGAATCACTTGATACAGATAAACATTTATATCTTTTTCAACAAAATATTCAATAAAGTCTTCTTCAATAAAGCAATTTAACATCAGTGTGTCAACTGATGTAGCATCTGCGCTAACAAGATTGAATATTATTTGAGTATAGGTTAAAAATAAATATGTTTATAATCAGTCATCACCAACAGAATAAAACTTGCAGCAACCGATATTTCAGTTATCCAACAAGTTCAGTTCACATTTTAAAGCTGTTTTGGGAATATTTTATAAACTGTATAATGTCGTCTGTAAAGCAGTTGGATGTGAATGCAAAATCAACAGGAATTTCTGTAATTATATCAGCACATAATCATTTCATTAAATTATATCCATATCGTCACATAATGTCTTAATCATCTGAAATGTCTGCAATATAAAAATATATCATTATTTTAGTAATTTTATTACTAAAATTGACGATATAAGCTAAGTAGTAACAGATAAATTAAATGTTACAAATGTTACAGATAAATTAAAACATTACCCATGATCAGTGTAAGACTCAGTTCTCATACGAATTGTTTACTGGAAACAGGTCTCATCTTTGTGAAAATCACTAATGTGAATTGAGCTTTAGTTATAGATCTGCGACGACAATTTATCTGAGCGATCCATCTGTATTTCCTTTTCAGCATATGAGCTGATAACGAGACTGACAGCTTGATCAACGACGATCCACATTCTCATCATTTTAGAAAGTGCTGGCTTCAACATTCATCAACGATGATTCATTGTGATTCAGTGAAGAGTAGGATTAGTGAAAGGGGGGTGTGACGAGCGCATCAACTTATTTAGATTACATGTAAAGTAAGCCAATATGAAGCGACTAGAAAACCAGTCAGTTTTTAGATTACACTGAGAAAAATATGTAAGTCAATCAGTATCATGGACAATATTAATTTTAAATTTATATAAAATATATTGAGAGTGTAAAAATATATTTTTAAAATTTCAAAATTAAACAGAAAAAAATTAAACCAAAAACATCTGAGTTTAGCAGTACTTCGGCATTCCTATCAGGGAATATATTCCTATATTTTTAGTAGGCCTACTAGGTATTTTGCATTTAATAAAATTATAATTAGTTTTTTTTAACTTTTAATTCTGGAACTTACACTTCAGATATTAATCCAGAAAAAGAATGATATAGATAACTATCATAATATTACGAATCTTCCCAAAATCATTTACATTGTTATTACTTCTTTATCACATTGAAATAGGCATTTTATAATGGTTATATTTTTTATGAAACTCACTTCCTGATAAAGTTGACCAATATAAGAGAGCGACAGTTTGACTTAATGAAATTATTACATTGTTATTTTATTATTAACATATGGGATAGGGACAAATAAATTCATCATTTTGCAGTCTTTTCTAATAATATATAATATTATCTCATTTTTCTTATTTCCATTATAATTTGATTTTCGTAAACTTAATGCCTCAATGATGATGATTGATCGAACAACTATGTTTGGCGATGTCGACAAGCTCGCAATAATGTAGCTGCAGCTGCGGACAGATGTCCATAGTCAAGTTGCCACAAACGCCATCTCTCAGTCTGCCCATAAACGCTCAGTAGCAGACCCTTATCGACCAGTGTCGACAACGCAACTCTATATAAAAGATGCTTTGCTGATGAGATTGCGTATTTCATCGTTTTACAGCTGAGTCAATAGCGTTGTTAGAGACTCGAAGAGTAAAGACTGTAGCAATTGAATGTAGCAATTAGGTAGATGAAAGATTCAGCAGATTAATACACTGATCTAATTAGTTGCTGAAAAGAGCATAGAGTAAAGTTAGGATTTGCAAAACCGTTTAAAAATCGTATTTTTCATTTTCTCGATTGTTGTCTTCGATTTTATATTTTTAAAGTCAAGTTTTTAACAGCACACAGAGAGAGGTAAGAGATAAAAGAATTATACAATCAATAACTTTAAAATTAATACTTGGAAATATAACAATAGTAGCAATACAGTACTGCTTTAAAGTGTGCAATATAATAATAATGACCTATTACTGAATTTCTCAATTGAATATTTGATGTAAGCACTATACAAATGTTTAAAATTGAAATATAGTAAATCATTTTTTTCTAATTCACGGCTTGTATATATAGAATAAAGAATTTTTTTCATTAAATGCGTTTTCTTTTTTCGATGCAATATTTGATATAAATACATGCATCGTAATATTATTAAATTTAAAAAAATACACATTAGTCATATTAATTAATCACTAATAATTTAATTTCTGGTTATAATTAAATTGATCTCTCTAAAAAGTATTAAAAGACACTGAAAACAACATTCATAAGTGATTAACTAATATGACTAATGTGCATCTTGTTAAATATATTAATATTACGATACATACATTTATGTAAAGTACATCAAATATTGCATCGAAAAAAGATAACGCATTTAATGAAATAAATTTTATATTCTATAAAGGCCTTGAATTTGTCGAGATTCCTGTTGTTAAGTTTTCGAGTAAGCGAGTTGCTTTTATTAAGCGATATGATATAACTTTTAAGTCCGTGAAATTTTATTTCAAAGTTGTTACATATACCGGATATGCTAGCAAGAACTAGTGTGAGTTTATATTTTAACCAAGACTATATCATTACATGTTGGAATAAAAACAATGTTAAAATTAAATAATTATGACAATTAATAATAAATAGTTTTTTCTCAAATTTTTGTCACTTGACAATTACTTGCCAAATACCACTTTTATACCTCAATGCTTTCAACAGTTAATAAGGCTAAACTACTAAATCTATCAAATTTCAATTGACCAATTTTCAATATTATGAAATTTAAAAAAGCTTCAGACTATTAGGACCATGGAGCAATCCCGGGAAAATATTAAACCCATAACTTCGAAGCTAAAAGTTCGTCAGAATAAAATTTATAGTGCAACAAAGTCTGCAAATCATTTATTTTTTTAAATTGTTGTTATAAAATAGATGTTGGAAAAGATTGAGATATTTCATCTACAATATCTAAAACGTGTCTCATTCAATAAAAAATTATTTAATTATTTCATAGATTAGATCAAATAACAAACGCTTTACTATGCTGTGTAACTTTGTTAAATTTAAATTTAAAGTTTTTTTGTAGAAACTTCACAAGCTTTGAACGCAATAAGATATAAAAGTTACATTTTGTGATTATACAGTATGTCAAATTTTATCTTCTATAACATAACAGAAATATCAGATTCTTGGAACATTAAATTTTCTGTTGGATTTAATTTTTTGCTCACATTTGAAGTTAGAATTTTCCATACCTTCTGGAGGCTTACTGTAAAATTTCATGCATTTCAAATCACGAATAAAGTTAACTATGTTGAGTAGAATAAATTTCGTACAGTTTAGATACATAGTTCAGTAAATATTAAAAGTTAAATTAAAACTGAAATGTAAAATTTACGTTAATTTAAAACTGCATTATTTAATAAAAGCACAGAGCAATAATGTGTAAATTTCATTTTTATATCTCTTTCAAAACGAAATTAATGCTTATTGCTTATGCTGACCTTGAAAACATTGAATGACAGAATTTAAGCCATTATTTAAATAAATCCAACAGCTATTTTTTTAATTTTTGTCGCTTATGAGAAGTCGAACATCGACTCTGGTAAGTCAAGAATCTGTTCTGATCTATCCATTCGTTTTAGAACGTTTTCAGTTTTATTGTAAAACTCGCCAACTGGAATCTCGCCTGCTCGGCATCTCAACTACTGAAACTCGCGAACTTAGCTTTAAAATATAATACAACTCTGACGTACCCTTTCGTGTTATATAAAGTTTGGCGAGATTCTCTGAGACGAGATTCGCAATAGTCGAGATCCCCGTTGAGCGAGAGTCCTCTGTTCTGAATTATGTGCACAGGCTTTTCAGTAGTCGACTTTACTCGAAGCCAGAATATGCCACTAAATATTATTGATTTTAGTTGGATAATTCTCAATAAACAAGAAAAATGGAAAGATTTATTTTTCTATATAATGTATTCTAATCAGAAGTTATTTAGTGCACTTTTATCAGTGTACTTTAATTCCATTGTAATTCGAAATTTCAATAGTGAAAAAGTTTCAAAGAAGCTAAATTATAAAAAAAATATTTAGCCTACATTCAATTAATAAATACTCTTCTGATACATAATGTATTTTTTTATTTATTGCATCGATTAGTTTTTAGACTTAAATTTCTTTAATTATGACACGACTCATGAAAAATGAGGTTAATGAGTCCAGATATTACTAAAATATAACTATATAAAATTTGATATTTAGTTTCTGTTGAACTATAATTGACAAATTTAAGACATTTCTAATATATTTGAAAAATACCTTATGCTGTAATTTTTAGATTATAACGAAATTATCATTAAGTAGCATTATGCTTATTAGAAATATTGTATAATATTACATTACAAAAATTAATTAATTTGAAATATTTTACTTAATGCTGCAGATTAATTAAAAGTTATACGCTTATAATTAATGTGATTTTAATTGACATTTAATTTAGATGCCACGCAGTAAATTTGATTGACTAGCAGATCGTCACTACTATTGACTATTGTAATGACTGTTTTCTAAAATATATTTAATTAAATATTGCAGTATAAACAATTAATTATAGTCAATTAATTAGCCAATTAATAATGAATGTACAGGGCTGATTTAAAAATCCATTTATTTCATAAATAAAATATTTATCATTTTGAGCTTTACTTGATGATCTAATGACCATACAGTAAATAATAAATAACATAATTTCATAAATTGCTGTAATAATGATTATGTAATTCAAATAATTTAATGTCTTTTATATGAATGCATATTAAATCAGTTTTAACTGTTTTATATGATATCATATAGGAAATAATTGTTGTATTTGTAATTTTGTTTCTGTTCTTTGTAACTAATTTCAATTATACAATATTACTTCTTCAGTAATGACGACTGTTCAAAATGTTAAAATAATAATGATCATTAGTCTAATTAAAATTAATACTGATAGCTGAAATCAATACTAATTAACATGTAATTATTCTCAAAGCAATTAGGATACATAGACTATAATAAAACTAATTACAGCTCGTCTAATTAAGAAATGTCAATTTTAATAACGCAAGCTGACAGTAAAGTCTATTAACAAGATTCCCATTAGCGCATTCACTGCAGATGATCGGATACAACATTGCATGCGAAAAGTCAATTTTTATTCTCTTCAGCTGCCTGTCACCTTCTGTCCAGTTCGTATCACGCAAGCGAGTTAACTGATTTGGAGGCAAACAGGACATTTCGCTAAATTACACGTAATCTGCAAATGTCTACGCTCCTCCTGCACGCTTCTCGCTGCTTTGTCTGTATCTTCTTCAATTTGTCGCCGCCGTCGTCGTCGCCTAGACGAATTCGTCGTCGTCGCGACGGAAACGCAATTTCTTACCGCCTTCATTTCCTGTCTCTTTTTGTCCTCTTCATCTCTTCTTTCTCTCGTTTTCTTTCGCTCTCCTCTACTCTTTTCGCGACAGAAAATGCCATTATTGAATTTATTCGCGCAATTATGTTCGTCATTATATGTCGAGTAATTGCCCGCTCGTCTCGTTTGGCTGTTAACATCTCGAGTCGCTTTCATTGTAGTTTGTCGTCGTGTTTGTGAGCAACTCGAATCTCCAAGCGTCATCGTCTTGCGTCAATTACTTGAGCGGCACGTTTACTAGGCGACGTCTTAGCGCCGTTGTGATATCGCGTCGACGTTTTATAAGACATTGTTATCTAGCTGATGGCTGTTTCATTTCCGGTCTTCCGCTACGATAGTTATACTTAAGATAGAGTCATCGAGAACAGTTAAAGTAAACAATATGAAACAGAAATTAACAAATTTTTAATAAATTAGCACCAACTGCAAATTAGACGCTCATTAATTACGATTTTTAATTTCATTTATTTGATTCATTTATTCTGAATAAATCAAATAGCTGAATGAATAAAACGCTCGTTAATTACGATATTACATTTTTATTTATTTCGTAGTGAAAAACAATCCTCTTTAAAAATTACTATAAATACATTTTTTAACTCGCTTAAGGTCATTATCAGTGTTTCATTATTTTCTTCAAACAAGAAATTAATAGCATTTAAAAACGAATATGATATTTAATGCGGTTTTGTAGTGCGAAGTATCTACAGCTTACTGTGAGACTTGGTAGTTACAAGGCCTTGAAGTGTGTTTTTGTGAAAATTTACCAATAAAACTAAACGTTACCTTCAGAAATTGCTGTGTAATATTCTTCAGTGTACTAAAGAATATTACACAGCAATTTCTTAAATTTCTTACTATAGAATCAAAAGATGGCTAATTTTATCACAATGAAATTTTAGAACTTAATACTACGTTTAGATTCACGAATCAATGTTCAGAAAATCAGAAGTAACTGACATTTTTAAGATTACAATATCTTAGGCGTAATTTTAAATATTGACAATTGTACGCTACTATTGACTGATAACGCTTTGTTGAACCAAGACAATGATCAATGATTTCTCTACTCTTCCTTGCTTAGTCTGTGACAGAAGTGTATTATCTTTAGCTGAACACGAGTAATGATGCATGATATACGTGAAAGTGAATATCTGTTGCATTAAATAGCGCGATATTGTAGTTAATGACTCGAGCACACGCAATGACATTTTTGAATGTAATAAATATGAGTGCGAGAAATATCAAGTCTATTAACCCGATACTCGCCGAAAGTTCACTGATTGATGATTTTGGTACCAAATCAAATTTAGTTTTAAAAATTCTTCTTAAAAAATTGCTAATTTATAAATGGCGATAAGTATTAATTGTTAAATATTCGAATGATGATAAGATGTTGCCCATAAGCATTCTTGCATTTGGTTAAATGTTGTTGCTCACAATTATTTTATTCCATTTTTTGGAATTGCTGTTGTTATTTATTGTTAATTTATCGAATTAAATCAATTTTAATCGATTACTTTGTTAGACTGAAAAGCAGAAAATAATATGTATCTCTCATATTTATGATACAAATAGAATAAGCAGCCTGCATATTAGTCGTATATTTATTATGTAACTATTCCCATTCAAAGAATGCATTAACCTAAACGAAATAAAAATAATAACATCGTGCCGTTGTTCGATAACTGTCGATTATCTACAGCGACATCAATGATCGATTATCAAATTTTATTTGATGATCTCGATGGATGGAAAATTGGCTAAAAGCCAACTGAACGAAATGATTACATTCGTGACAGTCTTTATATGTGATGCAGTTAATGATCACTCAATCTATTTCGCAAGTCAGCATCTTCAGTGTTTGCAAATTAGCAATTTTTCTTTCTTTTACATTCGACTTTACTATTATAAAACTAGCTCTGTTGACGGGAAAATAAATTGCATGTAATTTCATTATTTTAAAAGCATCTAAAGTAATGGCATAAACATGATTAACTATATTAATTGAAATAACGATATACCAATTTTGTCATATATTCCATAAAGTTTATAATTCTAAGTTTCTTTAACACTTGCAAGCGGTCCATGATCTTTATAAATATATTGCATATTGTTAACTTTATCGCCTCCGTTAAGTAATCATTAACCTTAATCAGCGTTTATATAAAATACTAATACGTTCGATTGTTTTTTGATTTTAAGAATGCAGATGTCTAGTCAAGACGTCAACGGAATATCTTGCGATGGCAGTTCGCTCGGAACGGGTTCGAATCCCGGTCATCACGATCACTCCCGCCTGCACCCCGAACAGACCTGCGCTGGATGCAAAAAGACTATTACAGAGCGCTACCTACTGAAAGCACTTGATCAGTTCTGGCACGAAGACTGCCTCAAATGTTCTTGCTGTGACTGTAGACTCGGTGAGGTTGGCTCTACGTTGTTCGCTAAAGCAAATCTGCTTCTGTGTCGACGAGATTACTTGCGGTAAAAACAGCAATAATTTACATATTAAAGTTAATAGCGAATACGTTTATTCATTCTATTATTTAGCTGCATATTTATTGTCTCTATATTCCCAAAAACATCACTTAGAATTGACAAAGAAACATACTGAGGTATGGTTTTAAGCTTTGCAGAAGACGCATAGACCTCAAGCATCGCCATAATGAAGTTAAACTTCTCAAATGCATTCATCTGCTTTAACATGGCATGCTGGAATCAGCAACATTTTCAGTGCCAAGAAATTTATCGGCTTAGCCTCCAATCTTACCATATCAAGTAATTTTAGTTTAAATATTATCTTCGTTTTCATTCGATATCAAAGATAACCTGAATACATAGATCTCAGTTTAATCTTACCTAATACTGGATTTCTAAATTCTCACAAGAAAATAATATGAATCCCCGGCACGTTATATCTTTCTAAAAGAACCAGAGAACTAAACATTTAATGCCTTTTTACATTATCTATTTATCACAATATGTCGCCGCAGCAATATATTTCCAAATCTGTTAAGTTGTAACCCTTTTACTAATTCATCCGCAGAGAGTTTCTCCACGTATTGTACAACGTCATCGTCTATCGATGACGGCGTCCTCCGTAACGAGCGTTACGTCGTTGAGAAGCAAATCTTAAAGGCTCATCTCGCAAGAGACTCATCGATATTGTTCCGACTGAAGGCCTTCGGATCAAGTTCAACTATTTCTGATCAAGCAGCGTCCCTCCAGAGTCAAGTGTCACGGTGCTTTGTAATCTTTGCTGTCTATTTATATTCGTCACAATCAACGTTTACGTCATTCTACGCGAGACTGGTTCAACAATATAAAAGTTCTACAATGGAGAGATAAAATATTCACATCTAAAGTAATGAAAGAACCTAAGTGTGAAAATAATTTGTCTACGATAAGATAAATCTTCTGATGTTATTAGAGCGTGTTTTAGTGTAAAAGACTTTAACACTAGTGTAGAAAACGTTTAGTGCTAAAAGACTTTTAGCGCTCACTATCATTTAGTAAAAATTCGCTTGAACTTCTCCGATAGCAATCGCGTAGTTACAAGTTGTAAACATGAAAGAAAATAGAAAATCATAAAATTTGTTGCATTTATTCTGAGTACTTTTATTTATGCATTACTTCAAATTATAATAATAATATAGTAACAATTATTTTTATTATTTATTAAATGGTTAAATTTAAATTATTACATACAGAATATGTGCTCTGATATACTTTTATTTTCCATTAACGAGTTAAGTGGTTACATGTTAATTGCATAACAATTATCGTATCAGTAATAAGTTTTATGCTTCAATGTAACAAAAAAAGCGAGTGTTAAGTTATTTTAATTTATGGATCAGTATAATTAATTAATAACTAAAATAAATGACAGTACCCTTTCTCTCTTCTGAAAACAAATAAAATAAATCTATTTACTGGCAATCATATAATAGAAACGACATTATTAACAATATTTTGACAAATTCGTACAAATACAAATATTTAATTGATTCTTCATAGTATTCTATGAATTTTTATTATTGAAAACGCCTAATTTACATGAATTTTTTTGAACATAATTCTGAAATTAGTTTAAGGTTATTGGATCAACGCTACACGACTTTAGTTAATGTTAAAAATAAACAATTGTTAATAATAACATCGTTGTTGTTAATGATGCAGACTGTTTGGAACGACTGGCTACTGCTCCGCCTGTTCAAAGATGATTCCTGCTTTTGAAATGGTGATGCGAGCGAAAGGAAACGTCTATCATTTGGAATGCTTTGCATGCCAGCAGTGCAGTCATAGGTAAGCTTATGATGGCCCGAATTACATTATCATTCAAAATAATGGTAATTATGATGAATGTATGTACAGGGAGACACATAGCGATAATTGTTTACATAAGTAAAAGTAAGATGATATTGTGCAATTTTTTGTTTTACTCAGGTACTTGCAATTTAGTTTCAGATTTTATTATATACCTTAATGCTATTTGTTATTGGCAGATTTTGTGTTGGTGATCGATACTATCTTTGTGAAAATAAGATTCTCTGTCAATACGACTATGGTTACAACGCTTTGACACAGATCAAACGCCAAGCACAAGGACTAACAGATGATTTATCCAGTGGATATGGAAGTCCCAGCCCTAAATCTGCTTGAATTACATGCAGTCCGATAATATTGAATGAATTAAATATTAAATAAAAGCGATTTTAATGTAAATATGAATTTGTAATAATGGTATTGATACAGAACACAATGCACTGTATATTCAATTTCTGTGTAGGCCTGATCTAACAACAAACGTAAAAGAAATTTAAATCTGTATTTATACTTTTAATATTATATTCTGTCAGTGTATTGCTATATACATCATTTCAATTCATCAAATAATTGATATATAAACAAAATAAAAAATCAAATTTAGAGAAAAATAAGTAGACGCAAAATTAAATTGCATAACACGCAGATATGTAGAAAATGTGACAAAAATATTAAAAGTAATGTGTTATTGATATAACTTAATTAGACAGTCTAGACTTAGCTAGATAGTATGTTTGGAAACTACCGTAGGCCTGATACTGTATATACTTTAGGTGTAGTTATCTGGTAAAAACAGAGTCACAGGATTATTTACATTTTTTAAGTATGCCTAAATAAAGTTATTTTTGTTATGAAAATTGCATACAATTGCTGAAGGCAGTTCATATAAATTTATATATTTTGTAGTAAATTAGGCATAGAATTATGTACGAAACATTGGACAAAATCCTGGACGAAATATATACAGATATGTAAATATGACAATATTGTTTCGCAATTGCTCATTTTGAGACTTAATTGCACTATTATTATAGATGTAATCGTCCTTGATTGTAGAGCGAGACAGAATTGCTCCATCAAAGCATATGACACAAAATCTTGATAGGACATAACAGTGGCGTAAGCAAGGGGGGGGGTTTAGGGGATTAAAACCCCCCCTATTCAGATGCATAACAAAAATTTTATCGTATTCTGTGAAACTGGATATTTCTGAATATTCTTT
>JAQIXG010004387.1:0-13008 GCA_034700105.1 Oconnorella tubifera
AAAAAAGAGAAAATAAGAATAAATACCACTATATCACGAGTGTAAATTACACCAAACTAAAATGTATTTTTTATATAATCAGATAACTTAAATTTCGGCATAAACAGTATTATAAAAAACTCTTTTTTAAAACTCAATTTCAATTCCAAAGAAATTTTTTTTCAATAAATTAATTTATATCATAAATATTATATATGATGTATCTAAATAATTATTGTACTGATAAACAGCGAAAGAAAAATCTAAAAATAGTCTCACACTTTTTACAGTAAGTTAATTTATTTAGGACATTTTTTTGTAACATAACGATACGATGATACAACTATAATTTATATTATTTTAACAATCATCAATGGAATCTTATATAATAAATAATGACGATGATTACGTTAATGCTATCATACCACTGGATATCAGTAACGTTTCTATTTCATATTGTTTTATATGTTGTCTGTCCTTATGCACCTAATTAATATCTATATAACGAATAATTTCTATATATACACTATTTGTTTTAAAAAATCGTGGAATGAATAATTTCTATCTATTCCCTAATCTTGACTTTTATGTTGGTCGTTTACTTGAGAGTCTATTGCATTACGCGATGACTTCTGTGACCCGTCGAACGATCGGTTCAAAATCGACAAAGATTATTTCTGTAATTACATCTGCCGTTAAACTATCGCCGTGTTGATTACATGATCCGAGATTGCTCTACAGAGATATACGAAT
The DNA here is from genome assembly GCA_034700105.1 of Oconnorella tubifera. Taxonomy (NCBI): domain Eukaryota; kingdom Metazoa; phylum Annelida; class Clitellata; order Enchytraeida; family Enchytraeidae; genus Oconnorella; species Oconnorella tubifera. Next base: position 733 of record JAQIXG010004387.1, read on the forward strand.
AGAGATCCGATCATATCATGTACTTTTACTACTCAGTAATTAGCGGGTCGCGCTCATTATATTGATTTATCAATAAATAAAGCTTGGTGGAAAATTGCATTTAGTATATTGTGGTTGTTTTTACTTACCAAGCATCGATCATTTTTACGAATTGATAATGAACTTTAAATCTCAAGTAAAATTATATTCTTTAATCAATTCACGTAAAACGTGAAATTAGATTAAAGAAATCTAAATAATGTTGATAATTTACTGTAGGCATAAGAATATGCTTTTTTAAAATTACACTTCTTATTCCTGTGAGAAATTTCCATCCATTGTAGAGAAATTTTAATCTGAGTTGTGTTAAAAAAACTGTTAATTTTGTCTCACTTTTGTTTTATTCTGTAGTATATTAAATTTTATTTTGCATTAAATGTTTAAATTTAACGCTGGATTATTATTTGCGAACTTTTCAGTAATAGCAGCATAATAAGACACCTTATTAAGGGGTGCATCGAGTTAGAGAAATTAGAGAAATATTTCTTGTTACAAGGGATTATGAACTAAAATCAGAGACCTCTCAATTCCGACTCCAGCTCTCTGTCACATTGCTAATAAGCTTCATAAATCTATTAGTAATATACTGAAGAGAGTATAGAAGAAAAAGAAAATGAATTTCCTATTTTACCGAGATGTGATGATTAGACTCCAGAAGGCTATCATTCAATATTATATTTTTGGAGGTCCATCTTTCTCTTCATTTTATTTACACACGTTTTTTTAATTTCGAAAATTTATAACATAATTCTCTAGTTTCGCCTAATTTTCTTACGTCCGAGATCTTTTAATGAATCTTTTCTATTTTTCGCTGACAAGACGACGTCCTGTTCCGAAATCAAGACAACAAATCTTCGCGCTTTCACGAGATTCTGTTAGAGCCACTTTCGAAATGAATATACGAGCCAATAGCGTCTGGTCTCTAGTCGCCGCCTGATGTCGCGCGTTCTCTTCCGACCGATTAGACGACAACAACGATGAAGATATCGTAAATAAAGTCGTAGCATGAAATTGATGAGAGATTGGGGGCCGAGCGCGATCCGATGCTCAAGATTTTTAACGCGATCAGCTTCTGAGATATTGTGAGCAACTGCGGGAGAGACGCTTTACATTTACAGTAACGACGCGTTATTTAGATTTAATGTTAGCGTTCATATGATGCTCTCAAAATAGCAAATATCTCTCCATCTAACGAATGGTAATTGGCTATTTCAAATGATAATTGGTAAATTCTGCTAAAACATTTGTAGAACTAAAAAAAACAGAGTAAACTTTAATCCATAATTAAATTTTAAACATTAATTAATAATTTTCGAGATTTTTCTCATACATTTTACCAAAATAGCATTACTAAAAATCATGTTTACATGTATAGAAATTATTTCAATGCATTATATAAATATGTAACATGTGAATGACGTTGCTAGTATTTTGTCTCATAAATGAATCGGAATTATAGAAATAGCTATTGCTCCAATGTAGTCTCAAGAATAATATAATGATATTTTTCTGTCGAATGATTTGCTGTATAAATAATTTATAATTAACTTAAATACTGTATTCATTCTAGGAGAAATATGTTCTCGGTTAATGTTTTGCTTAAGCAATGCAATGAACTAATAAAATATTTTCGGTGAAATCATCTTGTTATATTAAGAAAGCAGGTAGTTTTACATTGATATATAACTGCTCCTTATATTATATTGAATTTAAACCAATTGAAGGCAGAAAGAGATGGACGGTTGGTCTATGCTCAGTGCTGATATGCTTCAACGATGTAACATCAAAACAGAGCATGCCGTTATTTGCCACTGTTCCCAAAGGTCCATCATGATATATTATACTGGAGTCGACTGCTTCCAGGTTAACATAAAAAATTGAGTCAATGGTCTCAATTGAAAATGGATAATGAGGAAGACTGAAAAAGTACAAGGCAAAAAGTGCATTTATTTCTGTTTGGCTTAGAATCTATATAAAGGTTTAGAGCTTAATTTTAGATGTTAATATGTTTTAGGTATAAAATAAATAACATTACATAATACAGTATACAACTGAATTCATCATCTTGGAGATTGAAATACAATTGTTTTAAAATAGTCATTGTGAAATTTTAAATGAAACCCTTAAAACTGAGTTTAGAATTGAGTCAATATAGTTTTGCGTGTGTTGTACTTTTAATTTAGTGTGATTTTTATAGGAATATATTTTAATAAATTAGCAAAATTAGATTTATTTTTGAGTAACAATTTCATAAATACTCTTTGCATAATTATACCTATAAATATTATACATATTATAGCTCTTATATTTGCATTGCTTTATTTGGTATTTATTTTATATATTATGTCAATGTCGCGTTTTTAAAAAAAAAGTTAAATTAAAATTAAAATAATAAAAATCTAAAAAAGTATGAAATGTTTCGATCACTATTGCGCTATAAAAGAACAACTGTTTAATTCATTTTTTCTTTGTTTCCTCCAATTTTATTGCATCACTAAATTTCGGTAAAAAAAGTGTTTTGCGTAGCGCAACACTAAAATCCTGCATATATGTTAACCTAGCTTTGCATTAACGTACATAACTTATTGATTAAACGAAAATTTATTTCTTTCTCTTTTTGTTGACTCTTTTTCATGTCGATCAGATGCATGACTAACCCAATAATGCTTTGATCTCGGTTTAATAATCTGAAAAGAAGCGAATAAGTCCTCGGAATTAGGGTCGCAAAAACGAATTGTAAGAAAATGATCCGATTTAGGAATCTATTCGAAAGCAAGCTTGGAATAAATAAGTAGATCTTATGTTAGCATGATCGATCTTTTTTTGCCATTAAATGCCTTTGCAAAGAGTCACATAGCTTTTCGAATACGTGTTTTTGTCTGAGTTATGAGAAGTGCTAGTGTGTAGAATTTTGAGATGCGTGAAATACTTAAGTTATTTCATTAAATAATATTAGTTTATATTATAAATACTTTTTGATACAAACATAATGTATCAAAAAGTATTTTGTGTATTATTGAAGTAAATGTCTCTATAATTCATAACGGGCAATGTTCTAAAACCGTTTAGCGATGTTATTGCAAATATAATACAAACACCAGTAATATTTCATTTTCAAATAGGCTGATAATTAAATACTAATTATCATTAATTACATTATCCAACATTTCAGAAGAAGCATATTTAATATTTATAGGTTTATTATTATTCCTTATTATTTTACTTCTTCTCTTTATTAATTTATATGAATTTAAATTCTAATTTAATTTACAGTAGAGAAAATTAATGACTCTCTGAATGTCTCCGACTGCGCGATTGGCGATGCATTGGACGCTAAAGCCACTTATTAACCGTTGGATTTCATAAAAAAATCTTTAATAAGAACTATGATAGCTTGTTTGGAGAGCAATATTACTAGTCTGAAAGCTTTTAATTTCAGACTATAACTTATCTGATGACTGTCCATACAGTGAGTGCATCAATGTAATTCGTCCTGTTTTATGCGACGCTTTCAATGAATTTCTATGCGCTCATTCAGTCGAGCATGATTTGTGTTTTTTCTGTCAACAAATGAGATGATTAGACTGTTGAATAGAAAACACTCAGCTCACTGCATGCCTTTTACTAAATTTTATAGATTACAATTTTCCGTTATTTGACGATGTTTGTGTATACTAAACATATTGATAATAATAGCTTTTTAAACAATTCAAATAATTAATAGATAATTAATTAGTCACGTAGTATACGTCTGTGAATATCACGTAGCATACGTCTGTAGTATATTTTTATTTTTTAATGTATCGTATTTTCTGTCATTGAATTGGTAGATTACTATGTATTATTATAATTGAACTGTGATATTTTTTTTCGGTCGTAAAATGTTATCGTTTAAAAAATCACAATTTAATTAAATCTCTGATATGAATGAATAACTTTTTATATAAATAATCTAATGAATTCTGTTTTATGTAAAGAATTCTGGTCATTTGTGACATTCTGCGACTAAACTATTATAGAATCAACTTAAATAACAGGTTATAGAATTTAATTACAAATAAACATCTCTTATTGTACATGCTTATACTGTAATTGAGCTATAGCGCATATTATTACAGTATGTTGTATTTTGCCCAAATAGTAATAATGTTTCCTTCTTGAAATTGTTTCTTTTGTTTCTATTAGTTCGATCAATCTTTCACGAAGCGTTCCGTTCAGCTGTACCGTGCCGGAAACACGTTTCAGTCTCCGAGGTGTTCCAAACAGTACAATCCCTTGAATCCCAAGGTTCTGAGAGACCGGAGGGAGGGATCGTATTCATATATGAACGATTTTAAACTGATTTAAATTAAAACAAGAAGAATTATAGTATGAAATTTACTAATCGAAATATTTTAATCCAGCACATATGCCACCCCATTTGCTAGAGATATTTTGAGTAAGAGTTTACTGTAAAGATTTGTCTATATAATTGCTTTAGTATTATTTTCACACATCCATATTCGATATCTAAATTATCACTTAGCTGACAATAAAACGTAAATTAAATGAGTCAAGACCTTTCTGATTTATGAATTTTGAATAATTGCACTTATAAGCACAATAATGGACCGTTATTCACGAGAGTGCTGTCACCAGATTGAATATAAAGTGTGAATATTATGACGAGTGGGTGTGTGATCCATAAATGTAGACCAGAAGGTCCTCGATATAAAATAACTTCTGTATAAATTAGAAATCGATCATTTGCAGTATGCATGCAATAAAGCAAGACGATGAATAAAATATTAGTTTATATTCCGATTTGCCAAAAGTGCTATGATGAAAAATGTTACCTAAAGTTTAATAGACGAGAGGCGTTATGTAGTAATATGTACATGACCGCACCTTGTGCATATCTTATTAATTATTATATCATAGCATTATTATTTATATTTCATATTAAATCCTATATATTAGAAACCATTAAAAAATATCACCTTAACATATAACCTCAACGGTGATATGTTATCCTAATGAAAATGGTATTAAGGTCATCAATTTATTTATCAATTTTGATTTTATTTGCGCACAATTAACTAGTTCATTGATATTGCGTTGATTTATATTTTATTTCAAAATCTTTCACTAGCTAATTAAAGATCATGTAAAAATAAGCGTATCATTCTTTGTGTAAGCAAATGCTAATATTACAATCTAACTTTGACTAATTTAGTTACACTAGTATTCAATTCAGACATGAAGAGAAATTCAAGCGTTGATTGACACACTGCGCATTAAATTTGCACGAATCTACTATTGTCCTGTTCGATTTTCTTCTGACAGAACTCTTATCATTGTTCTTCCTAGCACATTGTTGCAAGATTTGATTAAATAAGAATTAGCTAGCTATGATGGATGCGTCCTAGTTCGAAGAGTTTCATCGAGCTCAGTGATCATTTGACCTCCGCATCGCCTTGCTACGATTAAACGAACGCTTATGGCTTGCTAATAGTGAATGGCAGATTATATTATTAGCTAATACTAATACAATATTCGTTAATTTATAGAATAAGCTGATCTAGGATAGGCCTATTAGCATGGGACCATTATCCTTCAAAATGTAGCTAAAAAAGCGTAGGCATTTTAAAAAGATACACAACTGCAGAGGTGAATCGCTTTTAGATGATTAAATAATAATGCAAGATATGACATAAATTGCTGTGTATTGCGTGAGAATTGAAATGATTATATTAACATAATTATTAAAATTAAGTACATTAAATGTATTTTTCTGTATTTAATGTATGTACATTGAAAAATCTGATTTTTAAATGAATTTAAAAATCAGAGTGTGAAATTACTATTTTCTTTTAAATTGATTACATTTGAATTGTCTTTAGTGTTTGATTTGATTTTTCTATTGCTCAAAAAATATAAGGTTGTTTAATTTTAAATCAGTTATAAACATAATTTACTCTAGAGTCTATGCGGTATATTGCTTGACTATCTACTGCTTTTAATGTTACGATAAGAAATATAATATTGACCATCAATACTTTTGAATGATACAATTGAATTATGAATTTTTATATACGGAATTCAAAGTAGATTATATTGACGTTTATGAACAAATGTCGAAAAAGTTTAAGACTCAATTGATAGATGTTCAGTGGCGTTCAGTATGACTTTAAGAGAATGCCGTCATTTATCTGTATATAATATTCCGCAAATATCATAAACAGATTCAAAGCGACGTATTCATATTTTACTTGACTGTTATGACTAAAATCATTAAATTTTGATTAATGCACATCAACATCAAATAAGACTTAAAACTTTAAACTTAAAGATGAAATAGTTTTATTAAACTTCAATGGAAGTTTTCTTTGAATTTCAACAATAAATTATCTTTATTATTAATAAGCAATGAAATGTATTTGAACGATCAAAAAACAACTGATCGTTAAATGCGTCTAAAATCTATTATACGAAGTTACAGTAGGCCTAGTTGTTAAAACGCAACAAAAGAGCAGTGTTTTGAAACTATAGATAGTCTTTTGAACCTATTACACCAACCTTCAAATGATAAGTTGTGGCTTGTACTGCGACTCTCCGTATTTTGCTACTTTCCTTTTAATAATTAGTTCGATAACTTTAAAGTCATCCATATACAGTAAGCTAGATAAGTTACCAACGTAATCTATATAATTTAGACATATAATTCAAAGTCTAGACGATAATCCAGACTCTTTTCGTGATACGATTAGAAATTTTACAACTTTGCAATTGGATCCCCCCCCCCCCCCATCTCCCTTTTCAGACTAAAAATGATGACTAACTTAAACTAAAATTAAAAATTAATGCTAAAGCGATTAACAAGTCAAGCAGTTTAACCACTGTTTTTATTCTGCATTATTTTGTTTTTATCGTGCATTAAATTGCCCTGCTAATTAAAACTACTTATAACTCTGCTGAAAAAAAAAACAACTCAAGCATCTTTCCATTTTGTTATTATGCTTAATGGATAAATACTATTAACTAGTAATAATTTATTTATTTCCTAACATTATTTAGTTTCCACATTTTGTATTTGACAATTTGTACACTGATTTATCAAATACGTTTATCTACACCACATTTTTGTGATGTACAGTAATGCTAAACTTAACCATAACGAATAACTAATGCCTAACCATAATCTTAACCATAACACTAATAATATATAAAGTAGAAATTAGATGAACTTTTGATATACGCTTAACATGGCTTATATCAACTTACGTATCAAGTATTAAACCGAACAGGTAATAACTCATTATAACTAACAGTGTTTTGTTTTGATATATTTTTCTCTTGTCCAGAGTCCAAATACAAAGTCAGCCAGTATGAGTCTGGTGGTAGCCTGCTCGCTTGCCGCCTGTGTCTTTGTGGTCGTCATCGGCGTCGCCTTGGGCGCCTCCCTGGCTCGGTCAAAGCAGAAAACAGCGCGGACCCAACAGACAGCATTGCGTACCACTATGACGTCATCGAGGACTTTAGAAAGAACAGCGGAATTTCAGGAGCCTGGTCAGCATTCGTCATCTGATAGTGACGTAGAGACGAGACGTGTGACATCATACAGCGGACGCAGTATGTCGATGGGTAAGTGTTTTCTTTTAGGGGGATAGGGGAGAGGAACATGGAAGGGGGGTAGGAGAGGAGGGGTTAAGCATAACAGGAAGTAAAATAAATCAGCGATTGTAATCTAGCTAAATTTTGTTTTAGATCGTGCTGTGGTTATCCGATGATTAAAATTAATGTGGTTACAATTAAAGTTGAAATCTAACATTGTTATATATAATCAGTATTATGTTAAATGATCGAACAAAGCTAGTGCCAATGAGTTGAAGCTCATTAGTATATCAGCTTATTATGAAGTAACTGTTAAATATTATTGAATGATGATAAAAAGATTTTGTTCATAAAGCATTTGTATCGATTGAATTCAGCAATAAAGCCGATTAGACTTGCATAAAGTGTAAATCACTGAAGAGTTGATAGCAACCGACAGCTTAGTTTTACGAGCTAGATTAAAAAATTAACATGCATGCAGTCAATGCTTATCTATGCAACGCTTCATTTGACTAATCCATTCTGCAATAATAATGCATAAATTACAGATAAGAAGCTGATGAGCTTAGCATTAGGCATGTTTATTCTGTTCAGCAGTAATTAAAAACAGGCTTTAAAAATGCTTACATTTTGAGATTTTTTTGTTAAAAAACAATAAAAAATCGCAATCGCCTCATTGTGTTCGTAAATTTTCAGAAAGAATTTCAACAAAAAGAAATTCAAATAGAAACGAAAAAGAGCTCAACGAAGAAAAGTATTATGTATGTTTTAAACTATTAGCTTATATCATTTGTCAAATTTCGCTTTTTTGTTCTAATCTTAATTGTTAAAAATGTTTCAATAAGCATTTAAACATTTACAATTTAGATACACATTTATGATTTTAATATTAAATAAAATTGTCAGCAATTTGTGGATCTTCGCGTAATTGATCGATTCAGACATATAACTACAAGATTACTGAACATGAAATATAATGAGATATACACAGATTACATTTTTTCTTATGCTTAATTTCATGACTATAGTTTTTTCTTTAATGGCGTTATTCTGCATTATAGATTTCGTTAAATGAAAATAGTTTAGTAAAATTAAACTAAACTATTAGTGAAACTTATGGTTATTTTAGTTGTTTCACTTTTTCGCCATTTATTTAAATCTTTCAAAAATATTGTTTGTTAATAAAAGGAAAACATTACTATATACAAAGAATTATAAACGAAAATGGTACACAAAATAGTTATTTTTAGCAGAAAAGGCCCAACATTCTTTTTATTGAGCATACCATATAAAATAAAAATTTCATAAAATAGAATTTTGAAGACTATCATCTTCATTTAGTCCATTAAATTGTATGATAGCATTTGAGAACAAATTTTATTCTCATATGCTTTAAATGACCAGAACGTCATATTACATTAACTTAATAATTTAATATAAAAATCTCAATACCCTTGACTAAAATTAACAGAATTTATATTTCAAATAATGCCGTAGGACTACATAAATATATTCCCCCTAGATGACCCTGCCCGTGGGACGAAGTCTATCCCTCAGCTCACCTCGGTTGCCTGGCGAGGGAAGGCTAGAAGGCGTCCTAGATCGGCATGGGCAGACCGGGGCCCTAGGACCCCCGGATCGGCCCTTGAGTGGACTTCATCGGATCACTCTCCTTCACGTGACGGTCTGCGCGACCCTCACCGCGTCTGTCTATGCATCGATCAACTGTCCTACTGAACGCCTGGACTTGATCGTCAGTTTACCAGCTGGAGTCAACTTGAGTAACTTCATTTATTTTAAAAATACATGACAGAAATTGCTGAAAATTCAATAGGAATTTGGGTGATATATAAATGAAGCAGTTATAGAGAAATGATTATGTTTAAATTTAGTGCATTGCATCAGCTATGATGCAATAGTCTTTAAATGGGTAATAGCTGATGGATGGATAAACAAAGGTGAAGCAGTCATAAAGCACTGAAAGATGTAATTGTTTAGTGTTCTTCCCGAAAGGAAGAGTAAGAATAAGTTAGATCAAATTTTTTTTTATTATTTTATGTCGTTTGAAAGAAATAACAGTTATTTAAACTTAAAAACTTAACAAAAGATTTTATTTTGCATTTATTTAGATCAAGTTCAGCTATTCGCATTAGATGAACCTAGATCGCATAAAATTCAGACCCTTGTAACTAATCGATGGAATGACGCTCACAATGCAGGATTTCAGATATTTGGTAAGCATCGAAAAATGACCAAACATACCTAAACTTACTTAAATGTGTTTATTTATAGTCTATATTATTCATTGCAGAATATAGACTGTTTATAATATTAAATCTTGATACTGGCACACTGCTTAGTCTTAAAAGTACTTAACGTCTTTAAAGTCTTAAAGTGCACTGTTAAAATTATAAATTAATCTAACTACATGTTAATACATATTAAGCAAATATACAGAATACTTAATCTTCATTATTAAAGTGAATAATCAGAGTTATCACATTGATAACACATTATACTGAAAATAATTGAGAAACCCGAATTAACAAAATAAACCACACAATGATTAAGAAAATTAATATCTTTATTAATGTTATAGGCAACAAGCACAATAATGATTTTGTAGCTTAATGACTGATATTTTTATTGCAGACTTACATGATATGTTGCCTTTGCATGCAAGTTCATGTGAGAAAGACAAGGTCTGTCCTCTAGAAGCATTACGTCAGGGTCTCGTGGGTTGTGACCCCCCCAGTCAAACTTGTATATGTCACAGGGGTTATACACTTAGTGATAATCCACTAAACACTTGTATAGGTAATATATAGCAAGCTTTTTGTTATGTAAAAGTTAGTCAAATTTTGATGCGTTTTTTTATACAATTGAAATTAATGAAAATTATATGTACACTTTCCATAATCGATTTCAGCGTCGATAGAAAATAACTTATAAGGAAGTGTAACATAGTTTCAATAGAGTTGATGATATTATTTATATAAAGTAAAAACAATAAAGTTCTTATTAAACTGCACTAAGTTAATACACAATTGATAAGCATTTGTCACGACATGTAAAATATATAAATCTAATACCATTTGAAAAAGTGCCTAATTATAATTATAGTATAGTCATCATTTTAGTTTCATGTTCTTCATATTTACACTTATTATTGTCGAGCTAGATCGTGATGAATGCTCCCTTGGTTTGCATGATTGTCCTTCTGATGCTGTCTGCCACAATACGATTGGTTCTTATGACTGTATTTGTCCCAAAGACTTATATTATGACGGTCATTCGTGTACAGGTACTTCTTTGTTTTGTTAAATAACATTAAATTACATAGATTATTTGTTATTTACAAGTTATGAGTACAGATTCTAAAATATAGGATCTACGATTTAAGATTTACCCCTATATGTATATTTTTTTTAAAAATATAGGCCATTTTAATATAAGCCATTTTAGGTGTATATTTAAGTTACAATCTATTTAGGCCATGTAAAAGTTCACAAAAAGTATCAAATCATTTGCAAAGAGAAAATAGAAAACAATATGTTATTTGCTTTCGATTAAAATATGAAATATAAAAAACATTTCTATAGCAAAATGATTCAGTTAAAATCTGTTAAAAGATAACTTTGAACATCCTATGAGCTTCTATAATTAACCCGTAACAATGTTCTTCATCTGAATAACTTCTCTCTCGCTGTCGATCTCATGCATTTTTTCATTCTTCATATCGCTATCGAAGCATGCAAACTAATTCATTTTCTTTTCATTTTTATTGCAAAATCTGCTACTGTATTAGGCCTACTACTATAATTATATTAGAATGCTGTGATAAATTGACTTTGATATGGTATTGTGCATGCTTCTGAGGACATGATGCAATTATTGTCGCTATATAATCATCATATTTGATATTTTACAGTTCACCTGCCTCTACCATGATGTATATTGTAGTATACTCTGCCTCAACTGTTACGTGTATTGTACCTATTGGTTTAAAACCGGATTTCATTATGTTCTGTTTGTAATTTGTAAAATTGGATTTAAGTTGAAATTAGAACAAAGACTTGTTCTTGATTTTTTGTTGTCTACTGCGGTAAATAGACGCATTTGGTCTAATATGACATTAAGCAATCTAGATCATTATTGTGTTGTATTTTTTTTTGATCTTTTTGGTATCAGTGGCGTTGGAAATGGGGCGGATTGTGGATGTATAACCCCCCAACTAATTAAAATTAACGTTATAATATTGTTTAGTTTGCAGCAAAGAATGTATGACCGGTTACTATCAGTCAATGACATGTTCAAACTCACACGATATCATCTGCACAGGTCAAACTCAAGTTTCTATTTCTTCTTCTTTATCTCTTCAATGACATGAAATTTAACAATCAGATAGGAATATTATACAATAGTTCAATATACAATGAATCATATACAATATACAGAAAATTAAAAGTTTGAGCATACATAAATATGCTGATAAAAATGCTGATAAACGCTCAAACAATTAAAAAACCAATAAGTTAAAAAGTGTCTTGGGATGCTGTCCGAAAAGTTCCCAGCACTGCAGCTGCAGTCCCCCGATGCACCGCCAACGTGAGACGTTGCTTCAGGAAAGAGGTGGACCTTGGA
>JAQIXG010004388.1:0-13005 GCA_034700105.1 Oconnorella tubifera
ATAATAGGCCTACTAAAAAACTTAAACCTAATTCGCGCTAATAAATATTGAGAAATAAACTCGCAAACTTTCTGCCTGGTGTTTTTATAAACAAAAATCTTCTATGATGTTATCAATAAAAGCGCTCGTACACGAGAGTTACTTTTTGTTTTCATGACGTCATAGTAGCTAAAGAGTTGAATTACTAAATTAAAGACTGATTTTTTTATTATTACAAAATAAAAAAAAGACAAATAAGATGACAAATAATATGACATAAATATGAAGTGAAATATCACTGAACAGAATTAAGCAATAAAAATTTCAAACAATATTTAACAATGTTGAACATAGCTAAGTTAAACCAAGCAATACTATGTTTAACTTTACTGTGATATTGTAATTAACTAAGATTTACATTTAATATCGCGAATAACAATGAACAACAGTGATTATATTTCTTAATATAATTTTTATATAATCCAGTACTTTAGAGTCGAATTGAAATATGATCGATCTTTATAATGAAGAATCAGATTACAATAACCGAGAAGGACATGCATCTGATATTTCTAAAACAATGCAAAAGTAATGACTCGGATCGTCTTACAGTTACACTATTTTATTCATCATTATATCATTAAATCTTACTAGTACTTTATCTTGTGAAATCTGAATACAAATCGGTGTTTATATTTCCATGATGCATTGACGATTAAATTCTCGTTTATTGAAGCAAGCACGCACTATAGTAATAATAAATGGACTTCGCCGAAATAATTTCATTTCAGCGACAGCCAACTGACTAATCGATCATAAACTAAATTTCTCTATCACCTGCGCGTTCTTTTTCGTAAAAATCTTACTCCTGAATAAATGAAGACGGATGATCAAGGTGATGTAATTTTTTTCCGAAATTATCAATGTTTTTCAATAATTATGCGTATTCAGCACGCGTTTAGCACGCATGATGGCACGCACATATAATATCGGTATACATGAGTAAAATTGATGACTAGAGAATTACGTTTCAAGAGTAGAAAATGTACCTGTTTCGCTAAAGTAAATAATGACAACTGATATGCATGCATATTTATCGAAAGAATATTTTATTTTGTTTTTAAGTTAAATATTATATTAATCTTCTTTTATATTATTACTTTTGTAAGCTGATATACATATTTTCACTGTATTATATTGATGAGAATAATAAGAAAAGTGTTATTTTGTAATTTCAAATATACTACTAGGTATACTAGTGCTTATGAAACTAACTTAAAATAATCAAAAATTGACTATTTCTTTAGAATTTTAATAAAGATGTATTTGAGTGAGTTGATGTTATTATATTTTTATATAACGTGATTTGAACACTACTTTTAGTAACAATTATTTACAGAGATACAATTTGTGGTCATCGCAAAATTTAGCTTAATTCATTATATTAATAAAGTCAATTAGATTATGTTATCATTATTAAAGACTAAGCATTCGATAAGAAATAAACGTTAGTGTTATAGATTGAAACGATGAATTTTCTTTCTTCAAGTATTCATAAATCAATCTATTGAATTTCTGAGTTTGTGACAAAACATGCGCAATGTTAATTTGTTAGAATATAATGCATAGCAATACCAAAACACACAGATAATTCCAAATATCTGTGGACCTTTCATTGACTGAATTTGCCAGAAATTACAATATCAATATGCTCTATCTGAGTATTCTATGCTGATGACTTCGTATACCGTGCATCTGCAACCTATAATAGTGTTTGCGCATGCTGTATGAGGCTCAAGGAAAAAGTACTGCGATTGCAACTGATGAACTAGCAAATAATAGTAATTAATAACCATTATAATTCATTAGTTACAATTTATTATTAAACAATAAATGCATGTTTTTTAAGGCACAAAACGAGAAAAATGCATAATATTCAATATTCTATAATAAGTGACACAAAACGGATTTTAAATTTTATTATGTAATTGATTGATTAACGGTAACTTATTGATTAACGGTAACTTATATTTATAATTATTATACGCTTTCAACAATGATACAAAGCTTGCAAAATCCAAAATTCTAGAATTATCTGTAAATTGTAAATATAAAATATACCTTGTGTCTACTTTTGACAGCCTTAAATAATAATTTAACATGTTTTTTATAGCAACTGCAATTGAATTTACGTAAATTAAATAATCAAGTGCGCATTTTATTACATTCTCCGTAGTGCGAAATTTAGCCTGCTAGATACAACAATGTCATTTCAGGTTTGGATTCAGAATTATGTGACAATCTGCGCATTTGCACGAATGAGTTTATCGACGAATGAAATTGATAGGATATTCCTGCGCTGCAGAGGACAGAAATATCGACGATTCACAGCATTTATCGCGTCAGTACTTTTTCATCGATATTCAGTCCCGCTTTGTTCATGGCATCCTGTTGAACTTGTAAAACGGATGAACTTTGTCTAAATGGCAATTCTAAACTTCATCGCTTTTAAATTTCAATAGACATTTTAAGCGCTTACTAAAAGAACAGTAATTTTAGTTTTTTCTTTTTGTTTGCAGTAGAATATCAATAGTTTTATTCTTGACGAATGAGTTAGTTAGATATATTTTCATTTTCAAACCTTATAGATAATATAAAACGTATGCTATATAGTTATAATACCAAAAATGTAGCATTATTAATTCACGAAAAATGAATATCTTAAATTTTAAAGTTTTTTTCGTGCTCAAATTTCATAATGCTTTAGAGAACTTTGAAAATTGAGTAAGAAATATGAATAAGTATTAAGATCTAAACATAAATTATCTTCTTATTTAAATTATCTTCTTTTTATCCATCATCGAAACAGATTTCTTGTGTATTTTTTAAATATTGAATGAGCATTATATGGCATTGAAATTACAACGAGACCTACTAAGTATTAAGACTTATTAGAGAGATTACTTTTGTAAATAGGCCTCATTTTTTTGCGTTGTTTTGTATTTGTTCTATATTTATTATATGGTTAACGCCGTTTGATTTGTAAGTATAATTTATTTGATGTATTAAATAATATCTATATCAAAATTTGTCTCGCTTTCAATATAGATATACGATAGTTAAAGGATTACATTCACTTTTACAAAGAAAATAGAATCATTATCATTACTTTAACAAAATTGAACGTAAATCACAAATTATGTAAACGAAATGACTTGTCATTTCAAAACACACACAGAATGACGATAAACATATTTACAAGGCAATTTCTAGTTCCATCACTAATTCAAGTAAGTTCTTAATCGTCATGAAATATCATCACAAATTTTACTATGAATTGCTAACTGAAACTTGAGATTAATTGTTAAAATGTCATTAACTTAGATTTTATAATTAAAATCTTTTCAAACACATAGTTAAAGGATCTCTATTAATTTTAATTTTAATTAATTTTAAGTTCAACTTTAAAATAAATGATATTAAGACGATACAACTAATACGACTCGTTTTAAAAACGAACAAAACCTAGTCATAAAATCTAGCTAAACACAAATTAAACACAAAACAAAATTCACAACAAATAATTTAGCATACACTCAATGGTTAACAACAAACTTAAATACTTTTAAAATAAACCTAATTAAATCATTTTCATAGCTGAAAAGGTTATTTCATATAATAGTGCATCACGTTGTTTAAATATTATTTTAGATTTTACAATCTCTGTAAAATATCAAAAGTGTCAAGTGAGCTTTAGCCAGATAAACGTCGATGCAATCATAAAAGCTTCGAAATCAAAACACAAGAAATTGATTGCTTCTTCGCGCCGCTGCACACCATCCGACTATCCACAAAACGTCTTCTTTCCAACAATTTTCTCACTCGAACGATCACGAAACAAAATCGAACCTGAGGGTCAACGCGTGCAAATCAAATCATCGATAGGCTTGAGGCTGTACAGAAATCAGCAGAGATCGTAGAAACTGCGTTCTTTTCGAAAATAGAAATATATTGTTGCTTGAAGGCGAAAACGTTCAGAAATTAAACGATAAAAATCACAGAAACATCGTCAACAACACCCGTTATAAAAATACAACGTTTATAAAACGTTTAGCGTTTATGAAATGCAACGGGTAAATATTATTGTACTTAGATTTTAAGATCGTCTTGCGCCTACCTTAAATACATGTTTTTATGCAATAATTCCGTAGATGATAATAATTTATATATATTCTTATTCAATATTGACTCTTGTCGTCCGGTCGTCAGTCGGTAACTTAAGAAATATAACAATAGCTTCATTTGAAATTCAAAATATAAAAAATGATACATTTTAACTTTTTGCAACTTTTAAAATAAACATTCTATTTTTAAATCGTTCTATGGTTTAGTAGGTAATCACTTGACAATCCAGTTTAAGTTACAATTCAGATTGTATACATTTTCTGAAGAATTTGTAAATAAATACTACATTTTTGTTACTTGATAGTATTATAACTTACTGTATGATTATACAAATATATAACACGCAGTAAGATTAAATTATATAAAAATTTATATGATTTGTTTAAAATGTCATTCAAGTAATTATCAGGGTTTGAGCATTAATTTTGTTAATTTATTTAAACCTGTAACAAAACGCATTATAATTTGTTTAAAGGTAACGATTTCGCAGTTTTGGAAAAACATATAAGTCGGCAACAACAACTCCTATTACATATTTTATATAAAATATCATAATTAAATCAAACAGGTTCTATATCGTTAAATCACACATTTTCTGTTTAAACTTCAAAACCATCCAAAACGTAATGATGTTTTCATTACTTCTCATCCGCTTGAGATGCAAATCGTCGCGCGATTTTCGTCGCGTCATCAAATCGCGCGACGACGACGTTTCTACAATAACTCCGGGCTGTAGTCACGTGATCGAACGTCAATGGGCGATAATGAAGCGAATTGTAAGCCTCGGAGCGGCTGTTCGGTCGCAAGTCCGCGGTTAATATGCGGACGACACGGTGACCAAATGAGTCCAGGGACTAATCACTCACGCAGATTTTTCCGCATCGTTACATTTCCGCAGAAGGTAATTTGAAGCCGTCGGGTCCGTGGAAGCGTCGTTGCGGAAAATTTTATCCTCAATACTGCTTTTTGGTATAATAGCAGGGAAGGATACTGTATGCTCTCGTGGTTATAATAAAAAGATTGCGATATTCGGACTACAAATGTGAGAATGCATCATATGGAATAGTGATTTAAATAAGATTCAAAATGCTTTACATAATACTATATGTCAGCGGTTCCCAACCTGTGGGTCGCGACCCCAGCTGGGGTCGCCTGACAATTTGCCAGGGGTCGCCTGCGACCTTCTGAAAATTATTTTTTAAATAAAAAACGTTGCACAATACATTCTTTGTTGCACAATACACACGTTGCACAATACACACTTAAAATGTAACGTTAAACACTGAATTAATTTGCAAATTCATTTTTAAAATATTGAACAAAAAATATAACAAATTGTTGTGTTGGGGTCGCCACAATTTTAAAATTTTATCGTTGGGGTCGCTACAACTTGGCCAATGTTATCAAGGGGTCACAGCATCAGAAAGGTTGGGAACAGATATTATATGCTATATATTTTATTCTCTTAACATCAATTAAAAACTTGAAATACTGATAAATAAACTAATGAAACTAATGGAAACTAATGAAGGTACAAGATTATTATCATAAATATTGGTATGTTAGCAGCTAGTTCAATTATCCACATTGGCTTTATTTTTATTAGATTGGTTTTATAAACTTATGCGATTCAACCAAAAATAAAGCATGTCAGAAGACAACCGAAAATAAATCGGTAGAATATAAAACCCAAATCCCTCTCACACTTAAGTGAACTGCTAACTTTTTATAATAAAAATTTATGATAGAAAATATATGACATTATTAAAGAAGTCCCTTATAATGATATAATCTCAGACACTACTTACAATTCGTTTTTAATGCATTTTTAAAACTGTAACTCCAAAAATACTATAGAAAAACTTACTCAGAATGTTAAGTTTCTAAAAATTCTCAGCAATAGTTTCTAAAGATAAGTGCATACAGTAGTTAACTTAACAAAATGTAATAACGAAACCATTTAACAGAAAATTAGATTCGAAAAATGTTTTATTTCTCTTGTAAAACATCCTTTTCCGTCAGTAAACCTCTAATGCAAGTAAACCTTTATTTGCATCTGATAAGTTCAGCAACGTCGAGCCAACCATTAGGTTAATTAGACTTTTCCGTATTCAACTAAATGTAATTACTGAGGCTTATTTCTGAGATTTCTTTACTAAATATATCCATAGTATTTCTTGACTATTATTATAATGACAAAAAAGCAAAAAAGGTAATTTTACATGATAAGTAACATGATTATTTATTGTTATTTTTATTTGCATTTTATCCTGTGTTTAATAATAGTAGTGTTTTAACTAAAAATAAAGCATTGAACCGAAATTATAAGCAATTACTGTAATCATTATTGACATTTCAGTATACCAATACATTCAGTTATCAATAGAGGGGCGCTCTATTACAGATATCATATAAAGATACTATACTCAAACAAAACATATAACAACTAGCATTACACCACAATATATACTAATTGACTTCAATAATCAAGAGCTCCCTGACATATAATCACATTTAAAATGATATATTATAAAAAATATATAATATATACAATACGATATAAAATTTATAAAGTCTAATGAAATTTGATTGAAGATTTAACTTACCGGTTTTCGTATAGAAAATAACCAAAAATACAAGATCAAGTCTCACAAAGCCAAACATCATATTTGCTAAAACAGTCTTTCGTAGCTTATGTCGAATTAAATTTATGCAAGACCATTTTCAGTTACATTGAAGTTCTGATATAATTCTAATCGCGTATCGTCGATAGCTATTGTGATAAAGATCCATCAGATTTCTCGAAAATAACAGTAAGACACATAAGCTGAGCTGTTTACGAGCAATATTGGTAGTCCAATGATGTGAAATCATGCTTATGATGTTTATTATGTAATATATCAAGCTTCTGCAACGGTCTGTCTTTATAACTTTCTTTCATTAAAAATCTTTCTTCAATTCTTTTTCCTTCTATCTTCTAGTCACTGATATTTATCTACAATAGATTACTGGATACTGTGAACTTATAAAAACTTTTAATTAGATTTCTTTGTAATACTTTTACATTCTTAGCTTATTAATTGTACGTTAAAACGGGTCTAATTTTCGAATAATTTATTGTCGTAGAAAGTATATCTGTGAAACATAAAATACTTAAAAAATAAACGCAAAAATGTAATGTAATAGTGTTTGAGTATACAGAGCAGTATACTGTTATGGGTTTCGAAATATTTCAACACGTTTAAACATATTTTCAAAACAACAGCCACATAATTCTTCTAGTCATCTCTACAATCTCTTTTCTCTAATGACATTGTATTCGACCATATCAATATAATTTTCATTTTTTCAAATATTATAAAGCGCGTTATACTTGACTTTTAAAATGTACTCTTAAGCTCACGCTTTACCCATTTTTTAAATATTCATTACTGATATATCGCTTATTTATTCTTAATCATCAGATTTATTAAGCATTATATCAAAATAAAGTTAACGATCGAAAGATGAAATAAAACCCGCAGAAACAAGACAAATTATTAACAATTTAGTAGATGCACTATTTTTTAGCATTAACGTACAAGCTACTAAAAAATTCTGCATACTTATATTCTATGACAGAGCGAATAATGCTCAATGAATTACTATCTAGAGCGCAGCGAGTGTTGAAGATATTATCGTTAGTTCTGATCAAATAGACGATAGCATCGCTTGATTAATGTTAGCTCGAGCTCATTCACTTATCTACCAGTAAATCTAGCGTGGCAATACGATAACGCATTTATAATATTTCTATCCTCATTAGTTGATAGTCGAGTCAAATTCTAAATTTCTATTCTATAGGAGGGTGGAGTTATTTTAATCAGGATAGTGCAATGTGGTGCAATTCAATATCTTCAATTCTCGTCGAAAAATTATAATGGGAAAAAATGCACAATAACAAAGAATGAGTTGGGCAGACGGATCTCTATCGTCTCAGGAGATCCAAGGTCCACCTCTTTCCTGAAGCAACGCCTCGCGTTGGCGGTGCAGCGGGGGAATGCAGTGCTGGGAACTTTTGGGACAGTTTCCTAAGACACTTTTCAACTTATTGGTTTTTTAATTGTTTGAGCGTTTGTCAGCATTTTTATTTGCCATGTATGTTCAAACTTTTAATTTTCTGTATATTGTATATAATTCACTGTATATTGAACTATTGTATAATTTATTTTGCTATTGCTAACCTTATAACAAACATTTTATTGTTTAATGAAATTTAACCAAAAAAAAATAACAAAGAGATTGGCTAGTTATTTCAGAGTTTTTCCAGAAACATTACATTATGATAATGATGAAATTATGATATACGAAATTATTTCAATTTAAATATTCGTACATATACCGTAAAATATCCCGATATTTGCGATATAGATTTGTTTCCAGTTAACAATTTTACATTAAATAATAGATCCAATATGCGTAAATGAACTTGCTATTCTTTGTACGGTGTATACATTCTGCATGTTTTCACGAATTGCCAATAACAATTTTCATGTAACCAGGATTATTTTGTGTTACATTATGATATGTATATGTTTTATAAGGAAATCCTCGTTCGTATTGTTTAAACTTTATTTCAACGCGCACCATATGTCCGACAAACTGGAAAAAATCAATTTCCTTCAATTGACAAACATACAAAACAAGACGTATATTCAGGAAAGATTATCATTTGCTCATTATACTGAAGTAATGGTGTAAAAAATTACTTCTGCTCGAATGATGAGCTGTCCTTTAAGCTTTTGTAAAAACGAAGTGTATTATGGGTGATAATTTAAGGTCAGCGTACCGTAGATAAATAATTTCTGCATTAACATTGTAGACAATGTATAAAACACAATTTAATTTAACATTTTTTGTTCTTGCAATAATAAATTTAGGATATAAAATGTTGCACGATACAGAATTACTGACAAGTAAATAATGTAATGAAAGAATATTCCACTGGATGAGAGTTTTGATAAATAGCTTTAATTGAAAACTGAAATGAATATTTTAGGTAATATATAATTAAATAATTTAAAATATTCAATACGATATAACCATTAAACAGTAATATTTAAAATAATAATCATATATGAATTTAAAATATCAAGTATAAAAATACAATAGTATTATAGCATCAAACAAGTTTTAACATATAACTTTTGAATTAAATTTATGAT
Source organism: Oconnorella tubifera (assembly GCA_034700105.1). Lineage (NCBI taxonomy): Eukaryota > Metazoa > Annelida > Clitellata > Enchytraeida > Enchytraeidae > Oconnorella > Oconnorella tubifera. The sequence continues at coordinate 9,369 of JAQIXG010004388.1, forward strand.
AATTAAATAATATTGCAGTAGGTCTATGCTCAGAATAAAACATGAATGATATAAACATCATAACGCAATAATGTATAGGCCTACTTCACAGTTAACTAACAATTAAATTACAATAAAAATAATGTAATTTTCCTATTACAAAAAGCATATCTCAATTTTTGAACAGTTCTAATCACTTTCCTATAGGGCCTACTTACTTTATCCAATGCAAGTTTTACTTGTTTCTAAAACACAGTTCTTGGAGGATTCGTCAAAGGATTATTCGTCAACGGACTATTCGTCAAGAACTTCTTGTAACGGACGATTCTTATAATTCCTAACCCGAACCATAACTCGAACCCTAACCTTAACCCTAAACCTAACCCTAAACCCAACCCTAACCCTAAACCTAACGAATATCCTTAACGATCAGTCCGTTGACGAATCGTCCTTTGACGAAACGTCCGCATACCCTAAAACACATGACGACAAACATTCACACGAAGTGCAATCGACAGTTTCGTTTTATTTTTTCAATGCGATGATAAAGATTAAACAAAGCAATTCAGTGACGGTTATTCCCCAGATAATGAAAAGTCAATACCAGACAATATCGATTGAGACAAGGACAGGAGATGATTATAAATATAAATCAGTTTTCAGTTTCTTATCAGTTGTTCGCTTCAATGAAGCAACTGTAGATATAAGTGCATTAACAAAAGCAATCTTATCTAACGACAAACAAACGGATATATTTCTTTTAAAATTACACCGCATTTTATTTAATTAAAGTCTTAATGAATCTTAATTCATTATATTAAGATTTAATTATATTCGGAATAATTAAGAAGTTACGGATATATAAATTACTTTTAGCGCAAATTAGAATTTTACACTGTAAACTTTTTCAGCGTTATAAAAAGAATTGCGTTAAAAAACTGCAATATCGGATTTAAACAATTAGATGACTTATTTTGAAACAATTGCTTTATTATAAGAAAGAAAGCAACTTTCACATCAACAAAGAGCATAGATTTAACTTAAACAACATCATTATTCTCAGCTTTAAGATTTTAAAACACGACAGAAGTAAACAACAAAAGAAGCAATTTCACGATCATTAGATTTGCAGAGACAAATAAAGAATGTATTCTTGGGTAGAGCAATTATCTGCCTTCGTAATAGAATATCGCTACGATATTTTTTGTATCTCCTTTAGTATTTACGTTTGTCCCGCATATAAAATCTGAAAATAGCGATGTTTGCTAAAATTAAAAGTATCTTTTTGTAAAAACAATTCAAAGCACTGATTTCAAAGTATTTATCAACAATTTTAAACGACATCTGGAGACATTTATATGAATCAATAAATAAAACTTATCTTATCTTGTCTAGTATTGACTTATTAAAAAATATAACCGAATTACTGCCCCTTTCAATCAACAAATCAAACTAAGCATGCAATGTAGAATAAAACAAAAAAAGAATAATACGAGTCTAAGCCAGTGAACACAAATCACGCTTCCATGAGCTCGAGCCAGTCACGAAATACACACAATTTGCTCAATTTCATTATTGCAAATGATGAATGCTTAGTGTAAATAGATGCCATTCACTTTCAAAGATTAATTGGACTTATTAGTTGTCAACTTACGAAGGTTTAAAAATCTAAATTTCAATTTGTTAATTAGAATATAGTTATACTAGTTTTTTCAATGTGACTGTGTTTAATTTAAATATATTAAATTATTTAGTCTTGTGGTTATAACACTGAAAGTTATTATGAACTATCATGGTTTGGTGTATCGAGAATAATCTCAGTGACATAATATTAATTAATTAATTAATAGATAAATATTAAATTTACACCAATCAACATAATAAAATGACATTTAGCAATTAACAAAGCGTTGATTTCATTGTATAAGCAAAATGCAAGTAAATGCTATGAATGTCTGCATAACATAACATAAGATGCAAACACAATTAAAATGTGATAAAAACGACCAGTGTAATTAAGGTAATTAGGTCAATATCTTATAATCTATTATTAAACTGAAAAACTTTTAAAATTGATTTGTTAACGGTTGCTAAACGTTACGACAGAAATCAAATCGTTCAATACCCAATTCGATAATTTAACATATTCATAAATATTTCGATTTGTTTTTATCAATGATTCAGTTAAAATATCAAATGAGGCCTTTAAATCTTTAAGCTAATGTTATAGTAATTCGTTTAGATGTGTTTAATTAACAATGCGTTTATGAATTCGACTTGACTGTTAGCTTAATTATAAAAGAAAAATTAGCAGACTCAAAATCAAGTCTGATAAAAATTAATATTAGCAACAAAGGCCATGGAAAGCTCAATTTCTTATCACAAGTGTTGTAAAACCTTTTTCGCTAAGAACATCAAATGAAAAAGCTTTAGTACTACTTAGCTATTAACTTCTTGATGATTTAAAATGCATCGTTTAACTTAATGTGATTTACGTTTTCTTCGATCGATTAACTTTTAAGCACATAAGATTTACATATTTAAATACCGCAGATTTGATCAGCTTTTTTTCTAAACCATTTCAACTTATGCAGGTTCTCAGTGAAACATACTGAGAATTTAATCTGAGAATTTCAGTTATTTTCTGTTTTAGCTACTTTTGTTCAAATAATCACTGATAATTTTAGTAACTAAAAGCATTAATTAGATACCTGAACTAGCAACAAAACTAGTATTATTAAATATGCTATAATAGCATGACTTTATTAAGATGTTAGGAATTAAATATAAGCCTACTATAATCCATTATAGATTAACCTATAAAATGTCAGAGGGATTATCATAGGGAGAAATGTTATAATTGAAAAATGTTTATACCCCCAGGTTAGAGTCGACGCGACTTGAAACAGGGACCTATCGATTCCGAGTCTGGAGCATAACTGCTTTGCTAACGAGAAAATTTAGGAACAACATTGCTTACTTAAGCAGTGCAGGAGTATGAATTGCGTATTGCCTTATACGCATCTGTCACTTTGCTCGAATACACCGTAGAAAGCAGATAGTATGTCTACATTATTAAATATTTAGCGGAGAGGCCGGGGACAGACATGTTGAGCTCAACAAATATTTCTTATACTTCGGTTCGAGTTAACTCGCCTATTTGGAAACTGGTCAATAAATCGAAACTCGCCTATAGAATCTAGCCTACTGGGAATCGCGAGTGCTGGGTATCTCGGCTACTGGAAAATTCGCTTGCTGTTTATTTTTATACTATATCATGTAAAAGGCATTGTTTCTGTAAATGTTTGAGTTGCTTCAATGTGGAATTAGTACGGTTTATACTTTCTAATAAAAAATTCATCTAAGAAACTAGTTTTTATTTATTTTTAAAATAAATATTTGATGTTAATTATCAGCAGTAATTAATTAATAATTGGTAATTAATTAATAATAAATATTTGATGTAGATTATGCATATCATATCAATATTCAATTTCCAAGTAAATAATTTTTCTAGTTTTCAATAGACGATATTTCAAGTATGCGAGATTATCTGCTGTTGGAGAGTTTCCCAGTAAGCGACTTGACTGGACTCCTACTGTAGAATGGGGAACGGACATTCCCCCCCCCCCCGGACAATTCCCCCCCGGACATTTCC
>JAQIXG010004389.1:0-13001 GCA_034700105.1 Oconnorella tubifera
AATCAGCATAGTCGAATTGGTATTAAGCATATATTGGCTTTCTTGAATTTTTTTGGTCGTTGTACAGTGTTATTAGTGGGGGAGACTATAGTGAGATTTTACCTGATCCAGGTTCATAGCAGTCAGTGTAGTATTCTATTTTGATTTGAAACGGACCACAACTGTCAGAATATATGTCCCATCGACATTGCCCAATTTGACTTTCGCATCCTTCAGTCTATAAGAGTGGGGATACTTTCGCAAATAAACTTTCAGAAAGAAATATAGGGATACATTACGCATTTTGAAAAATGCGTAATGTATCCCCATATTTCTTTCTGAAAGTTTATTTGCGAAAGTTTAGTTTTCAAAACGATTGACGATACACTACAGCGTGAAACTTTGAATTAGTTCAATTAAGTATATACATATTATACTTTAATCAGAATAAATATCAAATTATCTAACAGTATATAAAATTATCCTGTCACGTATCAAAACTTAAACATTAACTTTATAATATAAATATAATAAATTATACATCGTAGGACAATGTTTCATTAGCTTACCTGACAAATGCATGTTCTGCAGTTATCTGTAAAATCTCCAGCTTTCACGTCTATATGAAATATATGCAACAACAAAGAAATAGATGATATTGGCAGCTTATAATATGACAGTAGAATGTTAGTTTATTATTGTCATCGTCTTTTATAACTATCATTAAATGACAACTTTCCCTTTATATTCAATATATTCTTCTATACTTTACAATACATGTAGTACCTATTACATTATCCTAAGATTCAATCCTGCTGACTTTCATTATTTATTTTAACTTATAGTAACATCCATATTACATGTATCTTCTTCATTTCATTGAAGTGGCCTTACTTCATCTTATTTTGCCTTGTAAGTAGCTGGGTGTACAAAACTTGATGAAATGATATTAGATATTCCAAGGATCTTAGATCTGAGAATTTTTTTAACCAAGGGTTAAAAAAATATTTAGAATAAAATTTATATTCTTACAAATGTAACATTTAGAATTTAGATTCTGGAACTAAAGGCTTTCAACTTAAGTTTTACTCAGGTTTAGAAAATTAGATTATAAACTTTACAACCGAATTCTATCAATTCTGGAAACTAATTTATACTAACATGATTTTGCTAATGTGCATAGTACAGTTTTAAATGATAATTTAAATGATCATTTTGAAGTTTGATGTTAACTTACATGCTATTAGAGCAATGAACAAACTTGCGAGAGGCACAAATCTTTTCATTTTGAAGAAAGCTTCAAATCAGTGTGTTTAGTAGAACAGTAGTTTTAGATGAACACTCGCTTTGTAAGTGTTGGAAGAAACTAAATTCTTTATCTGATGAATCTGTCGTTTGCTGCTTATTTTATATACTGGTGAAAATATCAGGTGACCCTCTGTGAGATCCATTGTGATTCAAATCTTAATTGTTCTCATACCATAAAATTTTAAATGAGTAAACTGTTAGATTGTATTGTTCATTATTTGAAAATCAAAAACTTTCCAATAACACTTTTGTTATTGTTTCAATGTTACAGGGTGCAATCTTTGGTAAAATGAGTATATTATGAAAGATAATCCACTTGTTTTGATATTAGTGGGTCTATGTTTAGGTCCATATTGATCAAAATAACATTAACACCTCCACTTACTCTGTTTCCTGTTATAACTTATGCAAAACATATTTATAGTCCTTACTTTACTTGTGGAGGTAATGTAAAACACCAAGTGACTAAAAGAGCTTACTGTGATACGGACCATTTTACCATATTAGTTCCTTTTCCTGAAGCTGTGCATAATCAAATTAGTAATGATACACAGCTAGGTTACTTTCTTATAGACAGCTTATGTTATAAATTGTTAACAAGTCTGTAGAGTTCAGTGAGTATGTCTAAAAATTTTAAAACTGTGTCTAGGTTGTGTCACACTTGTTTTGAGTGAATTACTAATCCAGAATTAAAATAGATTTAAGGAAAAACCTTGATGTTACAATGGGCTTACAAGTCAACTAAAATGAAGGAAGTTTGTTGAGTGTTAGATGAATGTACTGAGTGCCTTCATATATTCAATATAAGTTATGGAGTGTTGTTGCATAGAGAAAATATTAAATAACTAGGTCTTATTTAAATACCTGTTCAAAGCAAGAGTTCATCAAAACATGTTTATAAATTGGCAGGATTTAATATTGCAGTCTGTGATTCTGTCCTGTCCCCCCCCCCCCCCTACTGTTTAAACTTAAAGAATTATAACAATTTCTGTTTATTTAAATGAAATTATCGTATTTTTTTAGCATTTAGGTAGCTTTCCAAGATACTTTATAATCATATTCTTCATATATATTCTTTTTAATATGCTTTAGTTTATAAGTAAAAATGTATAGCCTATTATATGGCTCGTGGCATTAATGTCTAAATTCTCAAAATCAGCAGGGTTCTGGCATGGGATCCAAATAATCAGACACCAACCGAGAAGTGAAATTAAAACTCTGAAATTGTTTGAAAAGTGAAGGATAGGTGAGACTTTGCCTTCTTTTGCAAAGCTTTATAGAGAAGGCCTTTATTAATATGTAGTCCAATTAGTATTATATAGACTTGATGCTAATTAATTAATTCAGTACCATTAATTCTAAAAGTAAAATCATATCAAATCAATCAATGATCAGCAAAATCAAATCAACGATCTTTGTTGTCTATTTATATCAGCGGTTCCCAACCTGTGGGTCGCGAACCCAATTGGGGTCGCCTGACAATTTCCAGGGGTCGCCTGAGATCTTCTCAGAATTAATTTTTTAAATAAAAAATGTGTTTTTTGTGCAATGTACATGCAAATATACATTGCACAATATAGACTTAAAATGTAAAGTTTAATATTTTATTCATTTGCAAGTTCATTTAAAAAAATATTGAACAGAAAATATAACAAATTGTTGTGTTGGGGTCGCCACAATTTTAACATTTATTATTGGGGTCGCCACAACATGGCAAATGTAATACTGGGTTCAGAGTAGAGAGTGACATGGGGACAGGATATTTTCCTCATCCCCACCCCGCATTTGTTAGTTTGTCCCCGTCCCCACCCCATCCCCGCAGACACTTCCCGTCCCCATCCCATCCTCGCAGACTCTCTCCCCATCCTCACCCCATCCCCGCAGAATATATGCAAATTTATATTACCAAATTTTAAACTAAATAAAAAACCTAAGAAAGACTATAACTATAAGAAATGTTTGATGTACAACGGTTTAAAATATGTAATAGCATATAAATGAGCTTATTGAATCATTCAATTGCATGCTGCTATGCCATTCATTTCAATCATTTCTACTTCTGTGACTTAAAATCAAGCGCTATTGTCTATAGTCCCCATTACCGCAGTATTACCGCTACCGCTGACCCCATTACCGCGGTAATACCGCGAGGAGTACTCCCCATTACGGCGGTTTACCGCGGTAATACCGCGGTAACTGTCCCCATGTCACTCTCTAGTTCACAGCATCAGAAACGTTGGGAAGCACTGATTTATATGCAGATTAGTTACACTTTTCAAATATTGAGATGGAGATTTTATATTATTCTGATCTATATTTAATTATTTCTGAATAAATGTACTCTTGTTGTGATAAATCTAGTGTATACATTTTAGAAATGTATTACATTAAAAAGTAAAGTAGAATCAATAAATATATTCTATTGTTTTGATATCTTCCAGAGTACTTTCCAAATGTCCTTGATACTCTATTCTCTGTAGGACATTTATTGATTTTTCTCAACTCGTATGTGCTAGTGTGAATATAGTGCAGTTTTGTAACAGTGCTGTCATGTCTTGTTTATACAGAATCTTTTGGGATAAATGCTTCCAGTCCAAATTTTATCTTCTCTAAATATTGTTGGAAAACTATTGGAAATCATAATTTGAAATAAATGATGAGATTCATTGATCTAATGTTTTAATGTCTCTATGTAAATTTTGTTTAACAGTTTGATTTGTAAATTTCAATCTGTCGCATTGGATTTAATTAATTTATTGGAATCAATTTAATTAGATTAGTTAGTAATCTCAAATTATTAATCTAATTCTTTTGATTGATTATTTTTGACAGATGAAAATTTCATGATTTTTATGATTCTCAGCTGATTTTTCTTTAAGTAATTTCATTCAGAGTGTTAGCCCTAGTGATATCTGTCAGTCATCTGATACTTGTGTAAATACTGGTATTTGCTCTGCTCATAATTATGACTTCCTTATTGATTGATTTGATTTATTGGATTTGATTTTGTACTGTCAAGACCAATCTAATTGATTAGCTCGAAATTGAATAGTACTAATCACAAATTATTAAATTATTAAATAGACAAATAATGCTAAAATTGAAACTGGAGATTTTAGTTATCTTTCATTTAAATATAATATAATCTTCTTTGAAAATAAATTAGTTGATGCCCAATTTCTGCTAGTCTCATCAATTGAAAGGGAAATTGGTTAATGCAGTGTGCTAAGAGTCAAGCGTTCACTCATCACTTTGCTTCAACAGTTTCTGTTTATAAAATATTATTACTCTTTAATAAGTCTTTATGTCGCAATAACATTAAACAAACCACAATAAAGTCAATAATGTTTAGTATCAAATTACAATGATTGTGCAAGAGAGCGCTTTAAAAACAAACCAATAAATATATCGGAACATTAACCAAATTCATTCCATTTTAGAAAATTCTGCGCTTCATTGCAATCACAAACAAATGAAATATTCATTTTATTAATGCTTATTGTTGTAGGAAGTGTAGATGATAATATTTTATCTACAGTGATAAGTATTTTATATTTATCCAGCAATGATTAGTTTATCAACTAATGTTTAGTATTTAAATTTTGGAGTTTTGAAATAGACTGGATTATTAAGTAAGCGGAAGCCTTGCTACGCATTTAGTTAAATACTCAATTCAAGGGTTACATTTTTAACGTCATTCAAGAATTGCATTAAGCTACTTAATAAGTTGAACTTAAACATTAAGCTAACATAACATTAAGTTAATAAGTTGAACTTAACCTTAAACTAAAACTAATCCTAATTCTATTCTGATGATATGAAGATTTTAAGCCTTTCTGATTTCTATATAATTTTGAGTAATCTTATACTTTATTAATATTTCTTTCTTTTTTTGTTTATTGCTCTTTTGCTGTATTGGTTTATTTGTGATCAATCAGGTTTTATTGATACAAGTCCCTCTACAGTCATCAGAATGATGAATGCTTTCTACTCTTTTCTCTGTAATTTTCGAACGTTTACAGCAAATCTCTCGTGTGTATTTCCTAAGCAATGCAAATTTTTCCAGTGTTTTAGTAACAGTATGGACTGATATTTATCTTCTGTCTACTTTTTATTTCTCTCTAGTGTTATATACTTTAAGCCTGAAATAGGTGTGTGTAATGTGTTTAGTAACTTTTATTAGTGATTTTATTCTAGATAATATTGCGTGTGTAAATGACTTTGTAAATGACAGTGTAAATGGCTGTCTTGGGTATTTATTCTACATTTTTTAGTTTTTATTGCTGATTTAATAAATGTTATTATTAGCACTTGTAAATATTTTTGTATCTTTTTTTGCAGCGAAATGTTTTTTTGAACATATCAACGTAATGTATGGATGCCTCTCAGAATACTGTCAGTCTGCAACTTGTACAGGAATGAATGGACCTGGCAATATGTAAATAATGTTTTTTTTACAAATATTTTCATTTTTTATTTTTCTTTTGATTATTTTGTTTAAATTAAATACAGACCTTTTTTCTATATATAAAATTAACGCATGTTAATCTTAACGTGATTCCAATTCAATGAGTGTAATTATCATTAAATCTGTCATTAAATGCCCTTTTCTTATGGTATCTTTAGTGCTGAAATAACGTTAAGTGACGTGTAAATAAACCATTTAATTAATTTTTTTATCTATATAGACTATCAGTCTATACATAATACATATATTATATATATGTTTCTTGGATAAAATAAAATAACTTGTTTTAACAAATATTGATTCCTATCAATAATTTCAAGAAGTTTTGCGTAAATTGTAGACAGTATCAGTGGGTGGATGACAAAGGGAAGAAATGCAAGTGTAGCGCCCCACAGTACATTGACTATGTCATGTCTTTCTCACAAAAGTGCATTTATGATGAAACTGTCTTTCCAACTAAATACGGTATTACATTTGTATATTTATGAATTGATTAGTCATGTTAAGATTATGTCCATGACATGGTTGAGTATTTTATAATTTGATAATTAGCATGAATGGATTTTGAATTGAATTTATGCTTCATTGAGTCACACTTTATTGCTTGGTGTTAGATCACTGAAAAACTATTGCAAAATAAAAGTATCGACTGATTTTATATAAAAAATTTATGATAATTTTAATTTAATATATTTCATTTATCAATACGACATTTTAAATTTCTTTTCTGTGACATAAGTAGAAAGTGCTGCTGAAATAAGGTAGTATATGAAGTCAATATTCTACCTTAATTCACTGCGGCTTTAAAGGCCTTGCTAAAGATTTTGAAGATATTGTGAGCCATATTAGATTCGAACGTGGGATCTTATGTTTCCGAGTCCGGTGCACAGACCAGTTTACAGCAAACTTAAAAGTTTCTATTTAAGAAAATGTTAATTATTTTATTGGACTAAAACCTGGAACCTTTTGATTGCAAGTCTGGTGTTCTAACCATTTTACAAAAATCTTTGACAAAAATCTGTATTTAAGATAAACTGATGAGTAATTTTTTTTCTATTTAAACTAAAAGTTGATCATAATGTGATATATTTGAAGAAATTGCATAATTTATAACTAATCTTTATTATATTAATATTTCTTTACATATATCATAAAGAAATCACATTTTTATCTAATCTTTACTACTTTAATATTAAATTCTCTTTGTCTACATGCAGGCAATGTCTTTCCATCAACCTTTGAGATAATGGCAAAAAAGATCAACCGACTTTTACTTCACGTCTTTGCCCATGTGTACCATGCACACAGCGCTGACGTTCTCTTGCTCAAACTTCACGGTCATTTAAATACCGTCTACTACCATTTCCATACATTTAATCAACAGTTTAATCTCATCGAAGTCAAAGAACTCGAAGCACTGGAGGATCTCTACCGGCGGTTACATTACCACGCCACGCGTAAAGTTCAGTTTGACGTGGTAACATCCGGTAGCGAGAGCGAAAAGAACGATGTGGTAGCGCTGTTAAGTGATAATAAAGAAAATGTAGCGACGCGTGATGCTGGTATTAAAGTGGCGATAATAACGTGATGCGAATGATTTTAGTAATTTCGTGCTGCTGTTCTTTCGTTATTGTTTTAGTAAAGAACTTTATCAGATTAGTTCATTTTAATTTGTTTTACCTACTGTAGACATTATGACATCAAGTAGCATATGCGGTTACATTATTATTTTGCGAATTAAAATTATTTTATATTAAATATATTTACTCGTCACTTGGTTTAATATGTCACTAAATAGTCTTTTGGGCTGATGTGACAGTATGTCTTGAAAGAAACAAATTATAGATGTCACAATATAATCTATTTACTTTCATATACCAATATAACATATTGTGATCACAGTAGTCTGATTATAGAGCTTTGTACTATATCATCAATGATAGAAATTATGTTTTTAAAAAAGTTATCAAAAATTTTATATATTTATAATACCGATTTTGAGTGTTTAATTTTTTCTTTCAGATTTAGTCTATTTTACAAAAGTAAATTTTATAAAACTCTTATTTAATCATCTTGTGATCTTCCTCTTATACCGGTGATTATATCATTATCGTATATATTGCTAATGATTTATTTATACTGCTAGTTGAATATAACTGATAGTTTAATAATATATGCAGGCTTGTTTAAATGAAACATTGTGCTGTGTGTATGCTCAAAAGATTCATCTGTAAATTAACGATTATATAACTTGTCACCATTTCAAGCTTTAAATTTCTTTATTCATATTAGATTTATTGACAGCATTTAATATATATATCCAGTCATTGAGACTGATAATCGACAACACTGTATACGATGTATTTCTAATAGTTTAGAATTATTTTGCAGTTAGATTCATTGTATATATCTTAATGTCTGCTTGTTTAGAAATAAATTTTTTGTTTCTCAATGCAGCTTGTCATATTTATTGCGATACTATTATAATAGTTTTTTAAATCTCGGCTATTTTATATTTTAAGTTATTATACTGCTCGGCATTTAGGGTAGAAGTAGGAATCTCTATTTTCAGTGTTTTTTAGGAGACTTACTGTTATTGATTATATAACTTGCATTGTGGTTGTTTCTCAGTTAATGTTTTGTCATGACTCGCTGCATTGATGAAATATCTTTTTTAATTATTTGTCACATTTGAGATATCATCTCTAAAATTGAAATTAACTGTGAATACTTAGCTGAGGCTCAAATCCTCACTGTATACATTTATATTTATTTAGAGGCATTATGTATTAATAGTGTGAATCTCATGGTATTGCTGAAAATGATCTGATATCTGTCAAATTCATTTTATAATAAAAAATAATTGTTACAATGTCACTTCAATGACTATGATAAACAATGCGCTGCTAGTTACAGTGTTGTGCTACTTGTGTAATTATTAGGCAATGTTATAGTTAGGCAATAATTATATGTGTGCTGCTGTATATCGTTGCAAGATAGTTAATTTGCAAACTATCATGCTGGTGTCGTCATGATAATTTACAGGTAAGAATTTTACTTTAAACTTTGTCTCTCTAAATACAAATAGTTCTAATCTGTAGCATATTCCATATTTGAGACTGTGCATGTCATTATGGAGCTTAATTGCTTTGTATCAAAAGCTTTCTTTTAGAGGAGAATCTATATTGTTACATCGAGATGTCAGCTAAACAGTTGCAGGTTCGAGTTCCTTGTGATTCATTGTTTTACTAATATATTGCACTTTTTAGCAGGGTAATTAATTTAGCATTTACACGCTTCTCAATTTTCAAAGTTAGAGCATTTTATATTGCTTCATAAAAGCTTATTTAGTGATATACCTACTGATTCTTAAACTGCACTGCATTATAATATCTCTTCTCCATAATACATTGTCATACTGTCAAACTAAGCTAATCGTACATTTATACTAAAATTAAGGTCATTTTTTTATTTAAAAAAGTACATATTCTAATTCATTTTTACTGAGCATTTTGCGATTTGGGTATCGAAGGAATTGAATCAGCTGGCATCAGTTGGCGTTATATCGCTTTAGATGGCTTATATTCTTCTTTGCGTAGGTCTGTTCAAATATGCTGAAAACACTTTTTGCATATGGTTTAATATGTGTTGATTTCTGGACTTGTTATGTGATCGTGTATTAATCATTGTTTAAATTCTAATAAATTGTCTATCCGGGTGAATGAAATAAATTCATATAAATTTATTAATGAAATATTTCTTTATTATTCTGGTTAATAATTATTATTGTTCTTATAAGTAAGTGTTTGTAATTTCTGTTCAAATCGAAGCAGGCTACATATTATTTAAGTTTCAAGTCATTTCAAAAGCTCTCATTCGTGTTTCTTTAATTATCTTAATTATGTGACTTCAATCATTTTATGCATTAATATTTCTTATTATGCCCAAATGTATTTAATTGTAATTCAGGTTACTTGCATTCTTATCGCACTGGTTTTAAGTAGGCTTATTTCGGAATCATTACGTTTTATGTTTTCTGTAAATATTATTCAATTGTTGATTATTAATTCCAGCATTTCAATTTTATTACAATTTAAAACAATTAATTCCGCATTGTTACAATTTATAGTTCTTAAATTTCTTTGTAGTCTTTATTTCTAGTACAATTACGCAGCATATAATAAGTAACGACACTAAGCATTATCTTTGAACTAATTGTTTTAAAGATTAATTAGTCTAAACGAATCTTCATCTTATTTATTTTAATAAAATTCAAATTTTTTGACAAAGTGTTCTATTAGTTCAAAGACATCGATATAGATTTCCATGTTGCTTTTTTTCGCATTGTGCAATTTCGTATAAACGGGGCTGCTTATTTCAGCTACCGCGGTACATTGTACTTATTGTATAAAAAGTATTAATGTATTCGAATAACTAAAGTTATTCCGTCTAAATACTAATGGTTCCGTTTGCGGACTACGCGGGTGGTCAATGATCGAGCTGAGGGTCCTGGAGGCTAGGGGTTGGAGTGTTTGTGGTGCGGGGAGACAGGGCGTGTAACTGTCCGCGTTAATATCATTGATATCTTACAATTATTTATTTCGTAGTGTTCTTTTCGCTGAATGGTAATAATTTCGTCGATTAATATATTATCAGCCGATTCATTTATTTCGATACAATATCTCGGAGTATTGAATAGAAGAAATTGTCAATATTTGATAAAAAAACACTTTCGATCACATTTATGTACAGATATAAACACTTCGTTAATAAAAACTACAAATATAATAAGGGTAATAAAACTGTAATATGATATTTAGCTCGATTTTTAGATCCTTGAAATGAAAACTTATAATTGCCACACATCAGCGATAAAACTACGGTAGTCTGATTCGAAAAGATATTTTATTATCTACTTAACTGAGCGATTGCGTATAGCGCGGCTTAACGATTTGAACAACAATTCGGAGAATAGTATTCATGACTCATTAGAGGCCCGCATTGATCTAATAATAATGATCATCATTAAAAATCGTCTACGACAGCTTTTATTACACAACCACCAAACACGCGGCTTCAAAATCTATTACTATTCAGGCAAGCCGATTAAACGGAGACATCGTTATTGATTGGCGAAAGAGCGGTTCCTGAAAAACGATTGGTTTTTGAAGTATACCCCGCCGCTGAGGCCATTGAGTATTTCTTTGAATTATTTGCGTGAGCTATTTTGGTCGAGGGCTTGATTGCAATACCCGCGGGACAAGGAAAAATATTGGCCCATTAAAGAAACTAGGTCTCATTTCATTAATCAAACTGATCCAATAGCAACAAGGTCACGTAAGGTTAACGCCTGTCTGCATTGTACGGTTAATTATTAAAAATGGGTTTATTGTCAAAAAGAACATGTTTACTTGGTGTTTTTTTTCAGAAAACTATTTTGTCAGGCAATAATGGTATGATATTAGTTAATAAATTAATTACAACTGTTGCAGTTTTGGTGCATTATGCATTTATTTAACTAGATTCTGGAAAAATAATAATCTATTTCATAAGATATCAATATTGAATGCAGAAAAGTGAGTTTTAATATAACAGTAACTATTTATTCTTTCTTAACCAATAATATGATATTCCAGAAACTGAGTCGATAAAATGATAGTAAAAATAAACTTTTTCTTTGTCATATAGACTTATATATAAGGTTATGAAATTTAAATATACATACAAAATACAGACAGCAGGTCTATGCGAATATGCTCTTTGTTCGTGTTGAATTAATTGAGCATATAATGTAGATTAATTTAAATTATATAATTAAGTAGCTACATTTCAAGATTGCGTCGCTTCAACAGTCAAACCCCACACAAAATTATTCAAATACATATATCTGTAGGACTCGGAAGTTATAAATTTTATGCCAAACATCAGAGAGCATTAACATTTCTCTTTTTGTTTCTTTACTGTAATTCAATGCATCGTAATTGTGAATGACTTTCCATCTAAAAATTGAATAGAATCTCTTTTCTATTTTATATAAAAAGCCGATAGGATTACAAAAACTATCACGTTAAATTTAAAATGAAGAGTGGAAGCACTGATCTTCACGTATTTATCTTGGTCCGAGACTTTAAGTGCTGATTCATGGAATCCTTCACATAACCGTTGCAATGTTGGTCCATCGCTAGCTGATGATCTGGGGCGCCTACTATCAGTCAGCTGGCCTTTCTAGCACGGGAGAATTTTGAATTTATTTGGGAGGGCTGTTGACAAGAAATATGTACAGAAAATTCGTTAAAAAAATTAGTAGCCATCGATATTATAATTTGTTAAAATCTAAGACTGCAACTTTAACATTAACAACATTTAATTTACTGATGTCACAGTGATGACACATTCACGTAAAAAATCCAAGTTATTTGTCAGAGTTTGTGTGACCTTGAAACAATTACAGATTACGTAATGAAAACGTCGAGAAAGACAAAATAGGCATGCATAGATTTGAAATAATAGATATTATAATAAAAGAATTTTAGAAAGAAACATTTTTATTATAATAGTAATCATCTTTAAAAAATATATATATATAAGGAGAGAACGCAACACATTCTCTCGCACAAATTCCCGCCACTGGCTGCATAGCGGCTAGCTAGCTCGCGCGCAGTAGTAGCCTATCTGCCTCATAATGATGTCTAGACTTTACAGCAGAAGCTTGACCTGCACTGAACAGTATATGAGGTCAGTTGTGGAAAACTAGTTGTCGGCTGCGCGTCCTTGAAGGAATGATCTACATTCACGCAACTAACCCTTTGCCATTTGCTGTACCTGTGTGCGTGTATGAGTGTGTCTATTTGTATGTGTGTGCGAAATACAAGCGGACGGTTTGTAGATGTATTTGAATGTATAAATGTTTTTCATGTTGAATTATTAAATAGTTATTTACATTTATTTAGTTTTAGATATTATTTGTTATTAATTTGACTAGTTGCTTGTATTAAATCGTAAACTTTTTTTCTAGTCTTGCTATTATAGAATAGGAATAGTTTTATTTAAAAATCTAACCAATGGCTATCCTCGGGATGGGGGGTAGGGGGTTGGAGATAACTCTCCCTCATTGAAAAGTATGTAACAATTTGACGTAAATATGAAAAATAAACAGAAATTCAAATATTGGTTTCTGGGCAGTGGCGGATCCAGGCCATCCAGTAGGGGGTGGGGGGGGGGCGATTTATTTTTATTTTCAGAGTTT
>JAQIXG010004390.1:0-13000 GCA_034700105.1 Oconnorella tubifera
GAGAGAGAGAGAGAGAGAGAGAGAGAGAGAGAGAGAGCGAGCGAGAGACAGAGACAGAGACAGAGACAGACAGAGACAGAGGCAGAGACAGAGAAAAGAAGATATAAGCAGAAACAGAGACAGGGACACAGACAGAGAGAAGAATATACTCTGTAGAGATAGAGTCTTAAAGTGATTATTCTTTAAAAATTCAACCATAAAAACCAAATATTTTCTTAATTAACATCAACATAAAATCAAAGCATTAATTATCATTTTATTCTCATCAAAACAGACCAAAAACTACTTAATTAAATGAATAAATAAAAAAAAGTCAAAAATTATTGAAAATAATATTTCTAAACCTACCCTGACAAAGCTTAGGTCTTGTATCAATACAAGGTTGTATTTGAAATGTTCCATTCCTGCAAGGAATACTGCAAAAAGTTGAATTATAAATCCTCGACCCCCCATTGGTCATAAAACTTGACTCCGCCCACAAAACCCAACCCAACCAACCAATCATAAGCATAACCCGACTCATCGTTCATTTATCTACAACTTTCTGATCGCAATAAAAAGGTGTCAATTTATTTCTATTCACAATATAAGATCGAAATTTAACAATAGATTAAATAATCCATCAGATAAAAGTAAGTTTTTGAAATTAATGAAATTTCAAACGGTTTTCCCAACAAAATGACCGGATCTTTGAAATGACCGGATTTATAAAATGACCGGAATTATGAATGACCGGATTTATGAAATGACCGGATATATAGAATGTCCGGCTATGAAGCCTAGTTGTCCCGGGATAAAGCAGTCGTGACTGATCGACTGTCAAAAAGATCTTTTTTATCTCTGTTCGATTTTAGACACTGTTCCTATACTTGTAAATAAACATGCACACTGTATATTATACACACTGTTATATCATATACAATGTAATATCATATAAATGTTGTAAGCCTATATACGCATGGTATATGCTCGCTGTATATACACACTGTATAAGCTCGTTGTATACGCTAGAATACAATATATTGTACATGCACACTGTATATGCTCTCTGTATATGCAAGCTGTTATACATATTCTATAAATATACACTGTATATACTATATACACACTTTATACATGCTGGTTATATATGCTAATTTACCTTTTTGTGTATATGTTTACTGTATATACACACTGTATAATATGCTCGCTGTATACTGACTGCATCAGATAATGAAAGACTACAGTACAAGTAGAAGTATCTTTATTCTTTTTCTTTGCTAAATCTCTCAGAGACTAGAACTGATATCTGTAGATGGTATTACATCATTGACATAACATAGAGACTCTATATATATACTGAGTGATAAATTTCAATAAATCTTTGTTTCACATCATTTTAATTTATTTTTATTTCACTTTGTCACTTTGTCAAATTGTCTGTTCTTCCGTTTCGCTCTCTATTTCACCAAACATTTCACTTTATCTACTTACGTTTCGCGTTTCGCAACTCTTAATTTAAACCGGGGGTAGATTAAATGCTTAATTTTAAGGAGGGGGGGGGGGCAATTTTTTACATGCAATTTGCGCAGATAAAAAACAATGATTTTTATTTACGTATTTCTTATGAACTTCGCTATAGTTTGTTATATTTTTATTTATTTTACACAATTATAAAATGTAATCAGTCCGTTTTCGCTTTTGTACAATTTCTAGCAGCGTCTAACAATTGTCCCTTCCCCCCCCCCCTTATTTATTGTGTCCATTTTTAGGGAAAGAGGGGGGGGGGCGTGGGTTCTAGAGAATTTATTTTGTGACTATTTTTGTTCCAGTCACCGATTTAAATAAAAATTACGTTCACATTCAATTAGAATAAATCTTTTTAACTTTCAAATTATCGATAATTTGATAGCAAAATTGTTTTATTTTAAATTGAAGAAACAAAACTATTTTTATTTTAAAGGGGTGTGGGGGGTTTGAGGGACGTCAAATATCCCCAAATTTTTATTGTCAAAGACTTTATCCATTCACAAACTTTAAAAAAGCTACTTAAAAATTCAGAGATTTAATTTTCTTAAACGAAATAAGCTTGCAGCAAAGGAGGATAAAAAAATTAAATTATTTTTTCATTAAGTAGAAAGTAATTAGAAATAATGATTTTTTCTCGTCGAAACATCTGCTACACTATTTTATTAGATTCGGGCTGATGTGACGTTGTAGAATATGTAGATTTACGATATACGTAGCTTTGTATACATATAAATATATAAAATATACATATATAGATATATGGAATAATTTATATTTCGTTGTTTCAGTATACAATAATTTGTGTATTTTATATTTATCATATTTAACATACAAATAATTAGTTGTAAATTAAAAATAAATATTAAAAATAGGCTGCAGCCGCATTACTTTGGGTGCAGTCGTGGTTAGAATTAGGGTTATGTTATGCATTACGATTATTTTTCAATGGTTGCTGTTAGTTTTTAGAATAAAATACAATCATATACAATTATACATTGTAAAAATAAATAATAAGTTATTAATTTAAGAAGTAAGTTAACGTGTTAGAATTTAATGTTAATGAAATTCTTTTTTGATGTTTTTTTTATGAAGCGTTTATGTATATCTGTATGCCAGATATAAAAAATCAATCTTGTCATTATAATGAATCGAGTCACGGGGTTTTATAAATAATAACCTAGAAAACAACTATAATCGCCATGTTGGTGCTTAATAACAGCCGCCATGTTGGTCTGCCATTTTCATACTGATTGATGCAAAAATCGTTATGATTAGAAACTTTTTTAATTTTAATAAAAGTTCGATGCATTGAATGTATTTTATTTCATAATCTAACCTTTAAAACTATAAATGTAAGTAATTATATGAAAAATTAATTAATTAATTAATACTCGACATCATGTCGCCAATACTGGATCAATTTTTTGATAAATTTTATCTCTACCTAGAGAATAAAGTTTTTTATTAGAGTTTAAAATCTATCAAATGATTCATTTAAATTACGAATTTAATTAATTTAGTCATAATCTTAGTTCTTGAAATATAATGAACCAACATGGCGGATATGATTCTCAGTTCAGTCGCGCTTCTTTTATTTATGTTTTCGGAGCTAGCTTCATGGTTCCGTGAAGCAATCGCGTCACGTGACAGAATGGCGCTTAATCAAGAACGAGAAGCAAGTCGCTTGATTCTGTGACGTTTACAAACCGGAAATCAATGCTGTGCGTAAGTTTTCGCTAACGAACGAAGGCGTTTTAGTCGCCGAGCATTGTTAGGCGTCTATCTATAGTCTGCATCTGAGAGAGAGAGAGAGAGAGAGAGAGAGAGAGAGACAGAGAGAGAAAGAGAGAGAGAAAGAGAGAGAGGAGACCCTGTATTTGTAACTGACTCGGTATTTTGCCGGTTACTGGTTATCGTCTCGTTAACCTTCCGTCTAGTCTCATCCCTGGTGGCTAGTCCATCTTGCCTGCTCCACGGCTGGGCGGCTCGATGGCTGGGCGGCTCCATGGCTGGGAGGCAGGGACGTCAGTCCCCCGTCATCTCCCTGAACGCTTCTGTCAGCCTAGATTAGTCCGAGTGACTCACTGATGCAGACTTATCTACACTGTTAGCATTTCTGACACGTAGGCTGGCAGTTCGAATCCTGATGCTGGGGCTACATTCACGAAAACGACTTAAAAGAGAAATTTAATTTAAGAAAAACTTAGGAAATTCCTAAGGCAGAATTGCGATCAACAAAAGTCTAAGATAAAATAAGAACTTAAGGAAAACTTAACAATTTCTTTAGTTCTACAATAGCTTTGTTTATACGTTGTAGGTATAAGCGAAACTATTTATTCATCTTAGGAATAATGTAAATTTAGACTTAGCAAATACAGCTTAGGAAATACCTAGGAAAACTTTAGTAATTGTTTGTGAATCGATCCTATAGGTTTACTAGTTTAATATAGGCCCATAGACAATCACAATATAGGATAAAAAGGTAAATAAAACAATCCACTAGAAAATGATTTAATTAAAACTGCGTTAATTCACATAAAACACAAAATATTACAAATAAGATTAAAATGGCTATAATATTACGATTAATAATACAGTTACTGTATATAATATAGGTTTAGATTTTATACACAATATAAAATGATAAACATTCTAATACTAGACCTATACACATTCACTTTTTATGTAAGCTTATATTCTATCCTATATTCAATAAAATTATTTTCTCTAAATTCATCTATAGATATACACGGTGGGGCATAAGTAAAGGAGCCAACTTTATTCTTTAATAACTATAGATTTTTTAAAGCCATTTATTCCAAATTTTACACACACTCTTCAGCACCAATTCGACAACGTTCTGCAATTTTTATGACATTCGACCAAGAGACTTCAAAGATAAAGAGTAATTTAAATTTGGTTACGAAAAAACATGTCAACCAAGCTGGCGAAAACGTTAGACTGCGAATACTTCGTTGGTGGTGTTTATCCTGCAGTAATAGTTGTGTTGCCAGTAGCTACCAGATAAACAAATTAAGAGTACATAAATGTCAAAAATGACAAAGAGGAATAAATGGCTTTAAATAATCCATAGTTATTAAAGAATAAAGTTGGCTCCTTTAATTATGCCCCACCGTGTAGATAAAAACTGAGTAAAAAAAGTTGCATTTGTTATAAATCTGCTCCATAAGTTGCCTTATTTCATAACTTTTGCTCTAAACACAGCAAGTTTTTGTTCGTTTATATGTGTGTTTAACTCTCTAAGTTTCTGTGCGTCTGTCTCTTTCTTTCTCACGTCCCTTGTATGTTTGTTTGTACTCCTCTGTCTGTGTGCATGTACTGTTGCGCGTTGCATGTCTTCTTGCGCAATTCGTGCTGCGTTGCTTTCAACTCGCTGCACGCTGGCCATTTCTTTTGCCGCCTACAAAAATATACAAAAATAGAAAAATAGAAAAAAAATAGGAAAAAAACGTTATATTATATAACACGGTTATAGCAAATGATTATAAAATCTGCAAAAAAATGAGTGAATTTACATAATAGAATCTTACTATAACTAAAGGATTTATTAATTTAAACTAAATTTAATAAATAATTCTAATTATTATAACATACATGTCTTTGAGCCCATTTTGAATCGTTTTCAAACTTCTCTGCTGCACTTTTAGCAATACGACTTTCACGTTCATAACGTTTTGCCGCGATACGTTGCTCTTCTTTATTCATCACGTCAGTGACGTTATTAACGTGATTGTATGTACGTAACTCTCGCGCGTAACTGTATACCGTGATGGAACGTTATTGAAAGTTAGCAAATATTTAAAAAGTTTTATAATTAGTTATAATTTGTAATAATTGTTATACGAATTAAAAATAATATGAAATAAAATTTTGGATTTTCCTGCTATAACTGAATTTAATTGCACAAATAAAGTTTAAAAGTGGGGGGGTTTAGCTCACCCCCCACCCCTGAAAAGTACCTTAAATCCACGAGACTACCTTAGATTCAAAACACCAAAAATAATTACTTGCAGTACTCTTTAGTAAAATTTTACTTCATAGTTATAAACAGTGTGACCAGACCAAATAAACGAATATAAATTCAAATAAATATAAAATCTGATGACCGTTTTTCCGCGATACGATTTTCATCTCTCTGTAGACTGGTATCATATCTATCGTTATCTTTATTAAGTCTACTATCTGATAGATATCTTCGCCTATCTAGATAAGTTTGCTGGCTTTTCTCTTTCTCTGACACTCTCTGCTGATGATCGATCTCACGTTTTAGTACCTTACTCTGTCTGAAAGTAAAAAATACAAATTAATTCAACTTTCACAAAATATAAAATAAATATAGATTTTTAATGATTATAATAATATTTAACTATATAATTAGTGCGGAGAGAGGGGTGGCAAGGTACGTCTGCCCCCCCCTGCAAAATTAACTTATTTATTTTTGCCAAGTTAATATTTTCTTCTACCCAGGAAAATTGAATAGAAAAATTTGATGACATTTTACATACAAATTGCTGAGTAGTTAGAATCAGAATTGAGATTTTGTTTTCAATTCTCACAATATTTCATCAGCTTGGTGCACCCTTCAGCCAGATAGCTAATTAAGCAATTTGATAAACAGTAAATAAACAGAAAGACTAACTATACGTTAACTTTAATTGTAAATTAAACGAGTTAAACAACTTTAATTTGGATAATAAATTGTAATTAAAACGTTTTCTGAATTACCTAAAGTCTCTCCTTGCTTCAGCCAGTGTCTCCCTAGGCACCTGATGGTCCCCTATGACGGTGGACAGCTCCCTCCCTGGTCCCTGCTTGACTCGGGGCCCGCCACTAGGGGGCCTGGGTAGGTACAGACAGTCCTGCATGCTCGGTGAGGATCTGTGATTAGGGCTAGAATCGATGTAATTAGTCATTGGATTTGTCCATTCAACTGAAATATAAAAGAAACAATTATCATAACATTGCGGATAAAGATAAGTTGTATTATATATATGTTAATTATTGCTTTATTTATTACTTAATCATAATTATTTAATTTTATACATTATTTTTATTTAATTTATTATCATAATGACTGATAATTAGTTAATGATAATTATTTTATATAAATAGAAATAATTGTGATGATCCATATAAAAGTAACATACAAAGACCGTGGTTTAGTCAGGGATGGGGAGAGAGTTGTGGAAGTTATAACCCCCTCCCCCAGATGGTAAATTTTTGAAGTGTTAAAGTGTTAGTTAATAATTATAATCGAAATTTAGTAATAAAATAAATAAATAAAAATAAATACAAAATAAATCACTGAACCTCCAAAAGGATTTCTTTTTACATCTTTCAGTAAAAAATTTGGTTTTTCTACCGAGTCCGAATAGGGGCCCTTTCTATAAGGCCCATAATGCAGGGGTTCATGGACCGAGGGGGCCGGGTCCCTCCCCCAGTACTTCCAGGGTCTACCCCCCACAGACCTAGACCTTAATCTACGAAATCTGACATCCTTTTTTTCTGTTTCGTTGTCGTATTCGTCGTCGTCTGAAATGCTCCAATCAGTGAGGGTTGATTGATCGTGATATTGACGGGGGGGTAGGGATAAGTTGTGCGCAAATGAAACTGATTTACGGAACTCTGAGTCGTTTAGAGTTGGACTCTGGTGGTCTGGGGTTCGATTCAAGAGAGACTGGTTGTTGTTTATCTGTTCGTTTACTCGTTTGTTTAACTCCGTTTGCGTTACATCTGTCAAATAAAATATTTAGTTTAATTATTTTAAAAGACAACTATTGTAAATTGTTAATTGCAAAATTATTTAAGATTAAATATATGTTAACGAATAAAGTGCTTGAATTATAAATCTTACTAAAGGCTGCAGCAAGTACGGCAATTACAACAACAAACAAGATATACACCCCAGATTTCATACTAAAATAACTAAATTATTATTATCAATCAAATTTTATACCTAACGAATTATTATTAATTAATAAAATTATTTACTTAACTAATTAATTGACTAATTATTTACTTAATTAACCTGTTCCAGGAATCAACTTCTCCACATCCCCAGATCTAACTGCCCATCCCATATCCCTCCTGCACGGATAAACAGTCAAATCCCTCAGCCTTTTATCCCAACAATGACTAGCACTATACCCCCCATCCCACCACACCTCCCCCACACCCCCCAACCACTTCGGCGGGGCCAAGGCGTCGTACACCAGGGGGAAAGCGAGGGGCCCCGAGGTCGGGTACCCAGGGAGAGAGTGCTTGGGGTAGCAATCGCGCGATGCAAAGTCGCGACGGACTTTAAGCGGAAGTTTGAGTTCAAGACAAAGTCTTTCATAGAGGTCAGGCGGGATCCAGATTGCAGTGGCCGCGTCTACGATACATGTCTTGCCGTTGTAGAATGTGATGACTAGAGGCTTGTCCGAATTAGGGTCACCTAAAAAAAGTATACATCAAGGTATACTTTACAAACTAAGTCAAGAACATTATATTCCGTTAAAAATATGGTATAACTAATGGTTCACTTGCTTAGATCCGAAGAATTATATTAACATTTTTATGCAAAAAATGAAACTAGCAAATTAAACGCGGTATATAGTTTGTATTAAAATCAAAAAGTAACATTTTGTAAAATAGACATTTAGCAAACTAATATAAAAGTTCCAGTAGCCATACGTATGAACAAATTCCATATAAATGTACAAATTATATACATATGTACAGATTTCTAATTTTTTTTAAAGGTTTCAAACCACACCCACCCTCCGCCATTCTTTTTTCCTGCCCCTCAATGACCACCCCGGGGCCGTACCTCTCCCCCTCGGGCTCCCAGGGGGCCAGCACCCTATCGTCCACCAGGATAGGATGACGTAGCGCGTCATTTAGTGACACGATGTCGTGGACAAAAGTCTCCTGGTAGACGGTGTCCATGTATTTACCGTGCTTGCACGGGTTGAAGGCTATCAGAAACTTGTTGTCCAAAATCTGCAAAAAATATATAAATGATCTCAGTCAATGATGATATATCAAAGAGACCCTTAATTTAGATAATTTCTCAATGCTTAATGTTGCCTTTTAAACATAAAATAACCATTCAGAACTCGATTAGATTATATAAGTAAATCTTTAACTAGACTCTATTAAAGTCAACTTTTTATTTCTTAAGATAGTTACTTTTGACTTTTTCATTTAAGAATTATGCCTTTTGTATTATAACAAAGTACAAAACTACGATGTAACTGCAAAGAAACAAATTTTCAAACCAAAAATAATGGAAACATTTAGGGATTAAGCAAACAAATTTACCCCACCTGGTTTTGAGCAGTGCCCCTATAGAACAGCCCATCACTTTGCCTCCTAGCCAGCACGCTGGTATTAACCACCAGCATACCAGCACCAGGCACTGACGTCATCATATCGCTGATGACGTCACGGGCGTGTTGCAACCAAGCCTTAGCTGGCCCATGTCTTGTCCAGCCCACCTTCCCCCCCACCGGCCCCCCGACAAAATAATGATAGTACCTATACGGCCAGGGGAACAGACAGTAGGGGTGAGGGGGAATATTGAGGGAATAAGGGGGAACACTTAGGCAATAAGAGGGAACAATCGTCCGCACTGGAACAATGGGATGTGGAATAAAAGGCGGAACGTTGGAAAATGTCGCAGAAACACTGCACAATTTATGATTCGATGGATAAATGTTTCCGTCAGTCGTGCGAATTATTTTTTCCGCGGACACTTCAGCGCGGTAGACTGGAGTGACATTCTCTATCGCTCCGTGAGACGAGATAGTGACGATGTGGAATGATCCGTAGGTCTCCATGGAGAGGTTCTTGAGAAAGTCCACAGGGGCTGGGTCTGAAACACCCCCCTGGACGTAGATGCAGTGGATGGGACGGTTCTGGGCAGCGAGGATGACCTCATCGATGACGTCAGTGATCTTTCTGTCCGGGACACTGTCGGTGACCAGATAGACCGCCTCACAGAATGAATCACTAAAAGCACAAAGCAGCGCATCCATCGTGTTTGTCCCAGTTTTTGGCTGGAGAGAGGAAATCCACTTGGAAGCGACTGCCACAGTCTCTGGAGTGCATCTGACCATCTTGTCAGCCCATTGGGTGACGTCTGTGCTGAACTCTATGAGGTTGAACAGGTGTTGGGTGTTGTTTTCACGGTGTGATATGTTCTGGAGGGTTTCAATGAGATGTTCCTTGACGGTGTCCAGCATGGTGTACATGCTACCTGAGGTATCTATACAGAAGGTAACTCTGTGCTCTGTGACACGACCAAACAGTGTGAGGGTCTGCTTCGTGTGATGGGCAGAGGAGCCCTCGTCCTCGTAGATGCTGCCTGGGAGGGACACTGACTCAGAGGCATGCTCCGACATGTTTGCGTTTCTAGTTTATTTATTAGAATTGAATTTGGTCGTTATTCGGCAGAGGTCCCATCAACACTTAGTATCGTATTATGTATCATTGGATTCGTCTCAACGAGGGCTACAAGAATATACAAACAATAATCAGTCGCACTTTTGACAATGCTTTTTTATTGCTATATTAGTATTTCAGTCATTAGTTATTATTGAACTTGACGAGTTTAAAGTGCAAGTAGGTCAACTGTTTATTTTAATTTTTGTAGCCTAACATTAAATCAGCGCATTTCAATTAAATCAAATTGTTTTATTCTTCAGATCTTTTTCGTTTTTATATTTTATTTTATTTTCTTCGAGCACCTGCAACGTTGATGTTTTACGCGCCGTATCCAAGGAAACTGTCAACCGGATGTAAACATTTAACGTATCCATTGGCAACAGTTTTTAGTCCGCGTCACTTATTTCAGCCAATTATTTTTTTCTTTTTCAGCGATACATTTTGCTTCCAAATAAACATCAACGATGTAGTCATTGAAATATTTCTCCTCGCTAAAGGGTGCAGCGACAAACTAGCGAGATTTGACAACTTCTATATCTCGAACTTACGAGTACAAGGCATTGTTAGACTTTAATGAATGAACAAATTTATCTAGAAAGTCCTTTTTAACAAATAATTTTGTTTTCGTAGAAGAAAAAGAAGCTCATATTGATCTCTAACTCACGGTGAATACTATATCTAGTCATTATATAATTAAAACGTTTCTTTCTCTGATAAAACTGTTTGTTTTCTGCATTATTGGACGGCCGAGTCAACAGCAAGCATTTACTAAACCCGGATTTCAATCCTAGCATTAACTAATACAAGTTTTAATTCACTCGTGTTGTGACATGAACTTTATAATATTGAAATATTGAGAGAAAAATATTCAAAACCAAACGCCAGACAAAACAGATGAATTATAATCGGTCATTTAACACAAAGCGACTCAATCAAATATATCTGATATAATATTCAATCAATATTATATTATATAAATATAATATTCAATCAATATGCAATCACAAAAACACGATTTAGGAAATATTGTAAATTTATTCATATTAAAAACAAGCTAATTATAGCTAAACATACGAAATTAATTAATTTAGCCAAACAAAAGCAAATAATTTTATGCAATATGCAAGAACAGGCATAACTCGACTAATTGTAAATTTTAAGGTGTATAACGTCACATCAGCACCAACTGCTTTATAGCAAAGCTTGATGAACCAACTCCGCATAAACCAAGTGATGATAAAACTAAACCCATGGGATTAGGGTTAGAATTAACATCAAAGATTAAACGCATCATTCAGCAATTAATAATCTAAGTATAATTTAACAGAGAAGGCGGAGCTCGTGACAAACGAAGCCTAGATTGAAACACTAGCAAAAGACCAAACGATAAACGGAGTCTAATTTTAAACGTCAACTCAAATAGAATGCAGGATGAATGAATTCTTTAATTAGTCAAGTGGCAATAATTGATCAATTAATTAACGTTTATTTTCTACTTAAGAGATTATATGATGGCTACTTTGAATCTAAACGACGATTACTGAAAAACAAAACAAAATACATTTATATAAACTCGATATAAATGTAAAAAATAAAATAACAAAATGTTAATTTACTGCAGATTCAAATGCTTTTATATAAATATTCTTCTTTTCAATATATATATAATAAATTCTCTTTTTCATTAAATAATAGATCAATATTAAATAATTTCTAATAATAATAATTCCAACAATTTATTATCTAAATACAATTTATTCTTTTGTATATATAATAAGATCTATTTATTGTACAGTTAAATAAAAAGCAAATATATCACGCACCACTTTTTCAGCATCAAGTCCGTGTTTAAAGAAATACATGTACGGCGTTTCTTCATCCCACTTCAGTAACGCAAGCATTCCCTCGGGTTTCATAGTTTCACCTGGCAAAAAGTGAAACACACTTTTATATATGGAATTTATAATTTAATTTAGATTCAGCAAATTAGTAAATTAAATTAATAAATTTAAAAAGCGCTTCACACAACCGCAATAATTTACAATAATTTAGACGTTATGTTCAACTGAATAAAATAAACACAATGTATCGTACAGTTATACGTTTTCAACTTCTAAGATATAATAATGATAACAATAACAATGAATATTAATATACCGCAGTAATAATAAAGATAATAATAAAGATAATAATAATCTACTAGTTACCGCAGTATAACTGATAGTCCTTAAAGTTGGTGAGCACTTCTTTAAGAAACTCTTGAACGTTCTTCATGAACATATCCTTGTCTGGGGAATTCTCTTTCTCTAACTTTGCCTTCACTCTGAGACACATAAACAACCCATCATAGAATATAATGTCTGTTTATTTTCAAAAGATAAACAGTTAATATAATACTACATCTGTTTATATCTAAGAGATAAACAGTCAAAATGTACAAATAACATTCATAACCACTTAAATAATATATTTCCAGTCAATATATAATTTTTATTCAGAAATATTATAACGTAAACTATATATTTGTAATACAATTTAATCCAAGATCTGAACAAAGAATACCAACTCTTTCATGTATTCCTTGATGTAAGTAGAGTAATCTTTCTTATTCATTGCGTACTCAATAAGTCGACTGTTTAGTATGATATCTATCCCTTGCTTGCTGCCTACGTCCGTTCCCTCCTCCCCCCCAGCGCCCTCAGCCGATGCATTCCCACCGATGGCCGACTCATCGATGTCAAAAGTGTCTGTGCGCATCTGTGATAAATAGAATTAAATAGAAATATAAATAGAATTAAATAGAAATATAAATAGAATTAAATAGAAATATAAATAGAATTAAATAGAAATATAAATAGTAGTAATCTAATAGTAGAAATCTAGTAGAAAAATAGAAAAAGAAATGAATATAGAATTTTAGTATTAAAATAGAAATATTAATTAAATTAATAGAATTTTAGAAATAAGACAGAAACA
Source organism: Oconnorella tubifera (assembly GCA_034700105.1). Classification (NCBI taxonomy): domain Eukaryota; kingdom Metazoa; phylum Annelida; class Clitellata; order Enchytraeida; family Enchytraeidae; genus Oconnorella; species Oconnorella tubifera. The sequence continues at coordinate 12,937 of JAQIXG010004390.1, forward strand.
TTAACTAATATAGAATTCTATCAAGACATAACTTGAGTCAAAATTATATTCTTAGAGTCGATTT
>JAQIXG010004391.1:0-12999 GCA_034700105.1 Oconnorella tubifera
TGTCGCTTTGTTTAAGCCGCTGCTAGTCACTGATATTGTAGCCAATAATTGATCACTCGCATGTTTGTCAATATTAGGCATTTTCTTGCGATATTTTATGTAGTTTACTATAGTAGGCATATATTTAGTTCTTGGTAAAAAGAATTTTTTTGGTTTTGCACGAACTTTCTTTGTTATCAAACCATACAATTACATTTTCTAAAACCAAGTTTATTTGACAATATCATCACAATAAGCATGCAATAAACAAAATGATAATGATAAAATGCTTACTTAATAAGCGTTGATCATATTTTTTTCCAATTTTTTCTCATCTGTCACATAGGCTATAAAAAGCATTTTGTTAGCCTACGCTCTACACTGTAAGCCTATTATACTCGCACAGCCTAGGCTCTAGTTCATACATAGTGTATGAACTAGATTCTTTCTTTTATAGAACCCTTTCTAGCTCATACGCTATAAAGGGTTCTATAAAAAGGGTTCCAAAATGCTGATAGAACCCTTTTAAAGATTTTCTCAGCTCAGGGTTCCATATGACACCTTTTTACTAAAATGGAACCATCGGTGGGTCAAATAGAACCCCCAAGAACCCTTAAAATTAAGTGCAGTTAATAAAAAATATTTATGGCAGCCAGGGAAACATTTAATGTTATATTAAAAGAATGACATTATCGCGAAATGCAATTGTTATCATAATTATGAAAGAATTTAAATGACTATTTGATATTGCCGTCGAAAATCGATTTTATTGCGAATCTTTTGTGATGTTAAATGTAGTTATGTACACAGTCAGACGAAAACACATTAGATCTTACAAAGAACGATTGTATAAAGGCGCCGTGTTGACCTTCGTAATTAAAAAATGAATAAAGCTTGGGGCAATTTGAAACGTTTAAACTTCAATGATTCACAAAATTTAGCTGAGACCTATGTTAGGATTTCTTTAGAAGAATTTGAATAATGTCTTTAAAAGTAGATTTGTGTACAGTCTACTGTAGGGCCTGTACGCAAAATAATAAACAGAGTTTGTGGTTGTTTATATAATGAGGCTAAAGTTTTCACATAATATCAGCTTTATAAATTAAGAAAAGCTCAATTCTCAATCTTGTACACAACGATGCATCGGTTTCAATTAATTCTAACGTTTTGCTCCAATAATGTATGATTTGATAAGAAGATAACGCTAAAATATTCAAAAATCAAAACAATTTTTCCGTTATCTATTATTACACAACAGTTAACCACGGAAGCCTATTTTATTAAAAGATATGAATCTCTTGACAAGCTGTGCGCTGATAACAAAAGCTGTTTTAACGCAACCCTACACAACATGCACAACCACTAATTATTCAAGCAACAGCAGTAGAAAAATCAGTATCAATCGAAAGTATCCTGTTACCTTAGCCCGGCGGCAAACCAAGCGACGGGGCATCGCTATCAGAGCCTGCGCCCAAGGCAAAGCAAAGCGACCGAAAGGGGCGTTTTGGTCAAATTTGCGCCGCCGCGTTCAATGTTACAGCCCGCTGGCAGGCCTCGGTCCCAACACGCTTTCACTGATTGGGCAAAGCCTTTTACAGCGGCCCTAAAACTCTGGTCTAGATTTTATCAATAGAGAAAAATACTCTGAAGGACCCATATCCGTTTACTGCCTTCCGTTTAGGCGGTGTTTATAAATTTCTGTTTGAATAGTGAATGTTATCAGTGATTGATAAAAACGTTAACTTTAGACGTATAGTGACACAACCCGATCTGATTAAATACCTGTGTTGAGATAACAATTTGTGTAAATTTAGATTTTAAGCCTTTGCAATTTAACTTGTAGCAATAATTGAGATAACTAAGTTTTAGAAATCGAATTTTTTGTTGTTACTGCACATTGGAGTAAATTAAAAGACGATCATCATACTTCGATAATTTCTCTCTGAAACCAGGTTTTCTGGTAAGATTTTTTACGCTTTGATAAAAATGTGATTGTTTAAATAATGACAGTAATAACTTCAAAATTCAATTCATTATTGATGTATTTTTTACAAAGATTTCTATTGGTAATTTTTTGAAAATGTATTAACAGCATATTTTAATATTTCTCCTTGTTATAATTTGTGTGAATTTAATAATTTAGTACGTTGATCGAATAGTACAAATTTTATTAAGTTATGCAAATGATACGAATCGTTGATTATTCTCTATTGAATCTGCGTACTTGTTACTTACATCATATAAGTACAAAGATGACATTTTATGACAGCGATTTGAAGCTATTGAAAATAAGCTGTGCAACATAAATATTTAAATATCACGAAACAAAGTCAAATATGTTGTGTTGTGATGCAATGTTGTGAACAGAATTCAAGTGATATGCATCAAATATCACTTGAACTGATAGGTAGGCTAACCGTTATTGCCAAAAGAATAAGTTTGTCTAAAACTATGGCAAATTTCATTAATGTGTTTTGTGTATATATATATAAGCGATAAGAACTAATGATAAAATGAGAGAAATTTCTTATATAACAATCTGTTTTAATTCTTTATATGATTTATTTGAAATTAATATCATTAAAAATAATTTGATTTGTTATTATAAAAACACACTAGCACAAACTGTCAGAATTAAAACTACATTTTCAACGTTATATTTTGTTAAATTATAATTATTTCAGATTACTTAATTTGTTTACTAGCAAAGTTAATTATACTTATAATGACTGTCAGTGCACTGCACTATGTAGGCTAATTGACTTTTGATAGAAGTTCTTTTTTACCAGCCTGTTTGATACTGGCAAACATATTATAATTTGGCTAATAGAATAGATAACCAGCAGGGTTGTGTTTACATTTGTTGACATTTTGAAAAGATTTAGGAAAGTATATAAGGTTCATTATTATCATTATAGGTTTTAGAGCTGTTGGGTTTCTTGTTTGGTTATTATAATAAAGGATAGTAATCTAGTTGGAATGTGGGTATCTTCGAAACCCTTGTGCTTCAGCGGTCTAGATATACAAGTAAATGCATTCATGCTGCGTTTACACATGTGACATGCATGCTTGGTATGAACTGGACACTCGACATGCGTTTAAACATTCATCTCGCATACATTTATGCCATTTATCTGCTGTCAATGTCACTCTATGAAAACCGAGCACCAACCGTTTTCAGAAGTGTCAAACTTTCGATCCGCTACGAAGTAACTGAATCAGTGTCATAAATTAAACGCCTGCCTGCCACGGTAAAATAACAAACACAATGTGAATTTAATTAATTGGTAGACACGTTATTATAACGTATACTTTGCATAGTTTTATTAAATAATTATAATTGCTATTTTAAAGACATTTAATTTAGTGAATATTTTCTTATAATCAGAATTAATAAGTTTGATGTGAAATTAAATCACATTTGGTTATAATTAAAACTCGAAGAATAAGCTAATACTATAATGCAATGAAGTTCTCTTGAAATAAAACTATTTTGATATTTAACTATGGATTGACTCCTCTCTAATTTTATCTGCCTCATTCGTGACTATCCAGGACCTCAAATTAAATAAGTTAATCAGCATTGCCCGTGGCTATGTAATAAATGGGCAGCGAAGTGAAGAGACTTGCTGTTTCGTGTCAGAGATTGCGTTTCCAATTGGAAATATATGGCGTAATATGCGAACAAGTTCCCTGGAATTTTATTAGCGAGACATTTTGTAGTTCTATGCTATTCAATATTAAACTTTGTAATGTCTCCGCTCACTACCCTTTCCTTAAAAGTAAAACATTGTGTTACACTTCTTTTTTAAAAATCGGTAAATACAGTGTTTAAATTAAGGTGTGTTTAATTTAACAAATATATTTACTTTTCTTATAGTAATGCAATGAGTTTTCATTTCTTCTTCTTCAGAAGTAGTGTCTTTAACGGCATAAGATCATTTTATATTACTTGATTTCCAGTTTAAACTAACTTTTATAAAATACTCAACATAATGCCATCCTTCCATCCATGCATTAATCAACAACAATCATCGTTACATTTCCCAGTCGATTTATTCCTCGAGATATAGTGATGACTTGTGTGACATGCTCAGTGATTTATTTCCAAGTGTGCTAGACTTCCAAAGGTACTGGTTCGTGATAAATCTAATCAATCTTTCCATAATCGTCCCGCATCGTCTCGCGCTTGCATAAGCTCACAAGAATTTCAACAATAATGGTTGACACTTCATTGTTTAGTAAATGATTGTCCTAAAATGCATCGAAAAGCGTCAAGAATATTAAATTAGAGTTTGAGTCTATTGTTGTAAATTGAGTGTTTTAACAGAAAATTCAGTTTTTTGCAGAAAATTTGAAAATAAATTAATGCAGATGCAAATGCAGTGATCCGAAATAGAATCTGTAAAATCAAAACGTGCACGATTTCGATCAATTAATTATTTTTAAATTAAAATTCTTCTGTCATTTAACACGACGAATAATATTAATTTCCGCAATTATATACTGGGCATAATTGTATGAATTTGTATCTAGTTAAAGTTTATTTATAAATTGTTTCCATTAGCCCATAATTATTGATTCTAAATTCACAATTGTTGATTTATAATTGTTTGATTGTTACTAGTGTGAATAAAAGAGCTATAATATTAAGTAATGTCCTGTTATAGTAATCTTCAATAATACGAAACTGTGAGAAATATAATAATAAAGAGGTAAAGTTTGTACGGCGCCAAAAACATTTCAATTTCTATTGTCACTGCAGCTGCGCTTTGGGAATCTATTGTTGTAAAGATCACAGCGTAGAATTCATTGACCCAGTAAAATCGTCAATATTTATATTGACGAAAAAATTCATCAAAGATTTTCAATAGGTAGCTATGACGCTACAAAGAGAAGATGCAAAGATTATTTCACTAATATTATTTACATAACAGATCGTAATATTATTTACGATACAGACTTATTTACACTACAGTCTACTTTTAATATTAACAACTGTTGTTTATTTCATGATTTACATTCATCTTTGAATTGACTTCTTAAAAGGAAAATAGTATATTTTTTTATAAATATAGCGCCAGGAATCACTGAAAAGAACATTGATTAACATTTAAGATTTCGAAATTTAAAACATTTATGTAAATAAATACATTGAATACATTGATTGTTATTTCAAATTTATACATTTAAAACATAATTGCACGTCTTTCTTTTAGTATAAAACTTCCCTATTCAATTACATTTTAATAATCTAATGGTAAACTTTCATGCGCCAGCAACAGTTTATCATTTCGATCGCCTCACTTTGTAATATTTTGTACTTTGGATTTTTTAAAAAATTCTTGTGAAATATTATCCGCGAGAACGTGATTAAAGGATCCGGATCTTAACCCGAATCCCCTCTCCTTTTATGATCAATATGATCGCCATTAATTTTCCTAATGGAGGTTGATCAACTAGAACCTCTTGAATTTAGCTTGAAAGGTTAGTTAGTCCCGGGCGCTTAAATTTAACTTTGATGTTTGCGATGTAGAAATTTAAGCAGATTCGCGAAACGTCACGTTTCATGATTTCGTCTCTGTTTTGGTGAATCTCTTTCTACAGGATCCAATGCGTTGCTCGGATAAAAAGCAAAATGAATTTCATTGAAGTTTGACTCAAATTTCATAGAACTGAAAAATGGTGTCACTTATAATCTTGACTTCCTATCACTTTAATTGATATCAAGTATTAAAATTCAAAGCAGATTTTCAAAGTGATAATTTTAAACTAAGGCTTTATAATAATGCAGATAATTAATATTAGTAGATGCAAATCAGGTTTATTGAAGTGTTAAAAATATGATGTAAAAAATATGATTCGGTAAACTTATTTTCAGAAAACCTGCAAAGTATAAGCTATAAGCCAATAATGCCAATTTGTTGCAGGCCTTATATCTTACTTTTTTGCGGTTGCCTAATTTAATTTATACAACTATGTATGCATGCATTTTGATTGATCTAATTTCATTCAACGTTTTCTTTTCAAAAATTGAAGATGCCAGGAAGAGTTCGAAGAATGTGACTGACTTTGAACTGAGGGATCTTTTTGACATTTTAGGGCGTTGAGGTTATAACTAAAGGAATGAAAATATGACCTGTAGAAAGGTTAAGTTTTTTCACTTCTCAAAAGAATTTATAATTATAATGATGTTTTGCGTAACGTATACAATGACACAGCGATTATTTATCCAAATAAAAAATTCAACATAGTGCTTGAACTGTTTCAGCTTAACACTTAATTTTGTATTGGAGCAAGGATTATATAATGCAAAATAAGAATAGTTGAATACTCTGTTCTTTTGATTCACTTAATGACAAATTTGTAACAGTTTTAAGTGAAATTATTTTAATTAACAACGTTTATAATTATAACTACAATTTTAACAATACAAATAATATTTGGCCTGTCATTTTTTTAAATGTTTTTGTGTGCATTCCATCACTGTATATAATAGCGGTTATATAAGTTTAGGATTCAAATGGCGAGTATAACGCACGCGAATAGTTTTCGTTTGAGTATTCACACGAATGTAGAACAGTGATATTTGAATATTGTGTTTGTTATTCGAGGTGGTACTTATGTAACTCTTTGATTTATGTTCATCTTCCAGGGTCGCTACGCCTGGAGACCGCACAATCTAGAAATTTAATACTGTGTGTAATTACAAGCTTCGGATCACTAGATATTAACGCAGTCTGTGTTGTTATTGCTATTGTGTATAACAAGTCTCGAATTGTAGTAACTTGATATTGTTGATAATTTGAGCTAGTTTCCAATTATAACCAGCATCTTCTGAAAGCTGTAGTTTTCTATAGGGCTAATAGGTAATTGTTTGCTGAAAGTAAACATTTGAAATCAGACTGCTTAACACTTTGCTCGTTTGTTTTAAGAGCAGTTTGAAAGGGTAACCGGTAAAAATAGCCACGGTAAAAAGAGGCACGGTAAATAAAGCCAATTATTACTGGGTAAAAAAAGCCACAAAAGAGGTAAAAAAAAGCCAGGCATTTTTTTTACAAGTTTTATATTAAATTGCAAGTGATTGCTTCTTCGTAATCTAAATCGTTGAAATGCACTTGCTAAGCATTAATATATTCTTTGATTTGTGATTGGATATGAATAATTTTGTTATGAATCTGCAATTATATCTTTAAGTTTATATTTGATTATAGCTTAGAGATATAATTAAGAAGCGTTTAATATCAAATGTCTCATTTGTATTCACTTATTTTAAGTAGTTTTAAATTTTCTTACTTAATTGTCTCGTTTTAATAATAGATAAAATATTACTCAAAGTTTATTGTCTCAAATATAAAAATTCATATAGTCAAATATGTCTTATAATTATTCTCTCATTTTTATGGCTTTTTTTATCACTCTTGTGGCTTTTTTACCTGGCTTTTTTTACCTGGATTCGTTTGAAAGATTGCGTAAGAAAAGGATTTATTTAAAGAACTCCGTGGCCTACCGTACCCTTAGGTTGTTAGTAGTGTGGTGTGTTTTATGTTTAATTGTTTGATTTTTGATTTTTAAATGTTGATACAGCCAGCCATTACAGAATATAAAATACAACAAATGATTATAGATATTACTTATCCGAAAATATAATATTTTTTGTTGTCGCTTCAAGCTGTGGGTTCATTCTAGCAATCTAGGTTTTCAAAATAGAAATTTTTCATAAGATCAACGTTGCAGTAATACTGCAATAAACTAATATCTAAATACAAATGATGTGATTATTAATACAATAACAAAGAGAAAAAAATTGTATTACAAAATTTAATTTAATTGTTGAGCGTTAAAATTGAATCTAAAGTGGTTTTAATTAGTTAAATTAACATGCATCGGTAGTAATTCTTCTAATTACGCATTTATTAATGCGGTGTAATTGAAATTATTACAAGAAGCATGCTGTATGTGAGACTACTGTCTTCCTGATCCAATCAAAATTTGTTTAAAATATCCAGCTTCTCTCTAATCAACATTCTTTCATTAAATCTATGGGCTAGATCTTAGAATGTTCTACTTCATGGACATAACTTACTCGAGACCAGCTGTTTTTCTACATTAACTCATCAAAGAAACTAGATCACAGGCAATCACTGGACTCTATGGAGGAATGTAATTGCAATTCTTGGCTAATTATACAGTAGCCTTTCGTGTAGATTGATGCTCAGTTTCTCGTCTAATAGTCGCATGCGTTTTGTGAACATGTGGTTTATTGAAACTTGATTCCAGTAAAGATCCAAAGTCAACGAAGCTCGGGACATAATGGAAGTCATTCGTTCATTCGTTTTTTATAGCCTATGTTTTGGATTGTAAAATAAAATGACGATTTAATCTAGTGTTCGGTCAGCAGGGTGCAACATGCCGCTTTTTAAAGTTGCATTGTAAGCTGAGAGGCTACTGAGAACGATTATATTTTATGATCGTATTGACAAACAAATGAATGCTTGATGGTTTCTAAGAAGTTAAGAATCTGTAGTTATTTGTTAAAGAAATTGTACGACTTCTAACTATAATATTCAGTCTATATTACTGTATTTATACCAATAGCAGCGTTACAGGGTACGTTGTTTTTATGACTAAGCATTCTAATTTAGAATTAAGCATTAATTAAGTAAGTATATATTATAAGCGTGACTTTGACCTAGAAACTGTGTTAGTTAAACATAAAATATTGCTTATGGCCGTTAATTAAGGTTATGGCTATAAATAGAACTAAAAATAATTTACATAGCGTAGTTAAATGTGACCTTGATTAGAACTTATTCAATTTGTTACTATAAAATAAATTGTTGTTGATTTTTATACTCGTGTGAATGCTTAAATATAATCTACAGGACAAAAAATTATAAATTTTCAAAGTTGCGAGATGATGATGCGAAATGTTTCGAATCATATATAACGGAGCTAGAGTTAAAAAATCATATGCTCTTTATGAGTAAACTTTCCTTGTAGTCCAAAATCTGACGAGCAGAAATCAGTCATCAGCCCTTTCTCGATCTTACTTTTCAATGTTGATCCAACTTAAATGCCTTGTCGGTTTGAGGGCAAAGGTCAGTGGCAGGAAATGAAGAAGCTGTCAGAAGATTGGCATGACTTGGTGCGGAAAGCATTGAAACCACATGTCCAGTGTTGACGACTTATGAGTTGACACATCGTCATCAACTAATAGAAGCCCATAGTCTCGGTCATAGATATTGCACTGAAATCAGATGATGTTTATTCTACGAACAATCTAGTTTGGCATGTTGTATGAAATGCTGCAGCAGCTGGCCACGTTAACCGTTTTCTACTTTGAATAAATTGGCTAATGATTCGTAGACGGGCTGGCCGCTTTCTAAAATTTTGAATGCTTTTAAGTACAGTACAATAAAAATAATATAATCTAACTAATCAGACAAAAGTATTTAGCAATAATATACAGCGAGCAAGAAAAAGAGTGTTTTTTATAACTAAGTATAGTTTTGAGAATACGTGTCCTGAGGGCTTTATTGGTATAATTTCATACATCATTTGATGTTTAAGAAATCTATTTTTACGTTAGTAAAGTTCACAGAGTACAGCATACTAATAAAACCACGAACGTGACTTTCATTATTATAATAAAGCAGTTTATTGTCACAAAATTAATTCTCGGCGATTCCTTGCAGGCCAGTTTTTATAGACTGTTGTATAATTTTAACACTAAGAACCAAAACACATTAAAGTGGTATTAAAAGCGAGATGATATGTTTTTTTCTTTCATTTGAGTTCCTTACTTATTTAAAAATAGTTCATTTCATTATTATGACGGAAAATGAGTACTTGACATTATAGGCTAGATATCTAACAGAGTATTTGTAATCAGTTTTAATATTGCAAACTGGTCATAAATTTCAAAGATCATAGGAAAGGTTTATCTCAAGCAGAAAATCATCACTTCACCAGTTAAAACAATCAACTTTTAATTTGTCCCCATTGACCTGTCCTAACCCAGTCCTTATTGTAAAGTCAGTGTAAGTTTTATTACAAGTTAATGCAGTTGACTGAGTGATATGTCTATGCAAATTGAACCGTCACTTCTTATCAGTGTTTAATTGCATATACGCCAATACACTAGCATAGGACGATATAATCTCGAAACCCTTTGGCTATTTTGTATAATTAGAGATAAACTCTTAAGAAAGTTTGGCTTCGATTCGTTTTTATCTTTATGGGAGGATGGACCTGCCATTAGAATTGGTCTTGCTTTCAATTTAACAACGGGGCGCCGAGATGGGATATTGTTTAACTGAATCTTTTATTTTGAGAATCTAGGAAAATTATATAAATAAACTAAAATATATTGCCGTATATTCATTTATTTGTTACAACTGATAGCTTACTTTCTAAAGGTAAAATTGTGATGACTTGAATTATTTGTGATGAATAGTTTTAATATCGTCTCCGCGGATGAAGACATAGATTTATAATATTACTGACATAAAGGATTTTTCATAAAGGATTTTCATATATTATATGATAAAATTTTAAGTAGTACTACTTCTGAATGCGCTTAGACTTCAATGTCTTTTTGTAAAATATTGAATTCTTTCGTGTATCGATAGTAGTTTAAATTAATTTTTGTTATTATGAGGACAACAGTACCGTTGAATATTGGTTTAATAAAAAACATATACACTTAGTACGACATAGCGAAAAATGTGTATACATATTTTCTCGTACGGCGTAAGGTATACTGATTGTAAAAATTGTTCTTTTTATTGGATTCTATGACTCGGCTGCTGTTATATTATTTGTTGACACAGTGAGTAGTCAGTATACGCTGATTTTTGTCATATGGTAATTTTGTTTCTAATATATTAATTTGATCAGCTTATAATCAGCAACCAAGTATTAACTTAGGGTAAGTTTGTTGCCTAATATGAACAAAATGTATTCCTGTTTATAATTCCTTCATTTAAAATTAATATTAAATGTATTTTTCAGACAACTGAAAGATGTCGTACCGATTGTCCTCCGGATCTATCACAAGTCAGATAGAGCATGTCGACAGATTAAAAACAGACAACCCAGAAAAATTTGTAGAATTAGTTACAAGTCATCTGAGTGTACATTTAGATTTGAACGGGCCTGCACTGGCGGAGATCATAGAAACTGAGGATGTTTTGGACGAACAGAAAACTCCATTTACTCCTCTATTTAGAAGAAAAAAAGCAAAAGGTTTGATTTTTTACAGTTTAATTCAATCATTTATGTTTCTAAATATTTTAATTGTATTATATTTCTGTGATTATATATTACTATTAATGTTAAGGTACAATTTCACCAAAGTATAAATCATCTATTAAATTTCTTATTTGATTTGTTATTAATAATTTATATATCATCAATCGTTTAATATTTAATTTTGGATTTATTGGCTGTTAGGTTACATAGTTAGTTTTTCTGTTTAATATAATATAGATGGATTGGTAGTAAGATTATTTGAAAATGAGATCTGATTCAATTTTGATTTGACAAATATTTGGTTTTTAAAATATTTTCTAGCTAGATATTATATATCCAGATATTTCTAACCGAGTTATTTTATCTGAAAATAGTTAAATGCTTGCTTCATTTCCTTTAAGTTTACATCTAAGGTAAATCAGAACCGCTCGACCCATTGTATTATATAACAAAGCATGGATGAATGATTGATGATTTCTTAACTGTAATTTCAACTGAAATTCTTTCAATAAAAAATATTCAGCCCAGTTAAACTTCACTGAGCTAAATATAATTGCTCAATAGCGGTTGGTTTGAGGAAGAAATGTCTCTTGAGAATTGTCTAATCAATGGCTTTTGAAACTGTGAAAGCTTTTACTTAAAGTTTACTGGTCTTTCTTTACACTATGCGTCCCATGGTGTTTAAATGTTTGATAAGCTTTGAATTGGAGGCTTGGGTTTAGGAAAGTTAGATCAGATTGCTGCACTTTGATATAACTTAAGTATATGGCTTGTGAAAGTTTGAAGGGTTAGAACAAACTTATAATTCGAAGTAGAAAACTTAGGGTATATAGTGATTTTGAGAAATAAATGAAAATGTAATTATCATAAAGCCACAGTTAATACAGAGTATTATTTGAAAAATTCTAATAATTTTAAGTAAGTTACAGATTTAGTACGATTACTCAAAAGCTATACAGATAACAACATTTCTAATAATTCTCATAGTAAAGGGTTGAAATTGTATAAAGATGTATATGATATAAATTAAAATGAGCAATTTAAAAACAGCTGCCAAATATTATTGATCTTTGAATGATAAAGAGTGAAGATAAACTGATGCAGCAACTGTCATTAATCTTGCACTATTAGATAGTTTTAAAATTTATTTTTTAAGAATTATGTTGCTATAGCGATCAATTTGATTCTAATATATGAAATTAAAATGTATTTTATCTGATTTCTTTTAGTTACGAATCAGCTTTTTGGCTGTCAGCTAACTCGGCAACATATCGAAAGAATACAGCCATTAATCTCTCATCTGCAGAAACCAGAAAGTTAGTTTCATTTCAAATTATTCAGTTTATCTGTTTTATTGTTTATTGACTATTTTATCTCTTGCTCTATCTATTATGTTAAATAATTTTAAAATCTCTAAAATCTTTGGTTTATTTCCTATATAAGTATATTTCTCTAAAGCAGCTGTAAATTTTGCATCCAACCAAAGCTCATGATATTTTCAAAATATTTCCTACTAAAAATAGGATGTAAGTTGCTAATTTACCATCCATTACAAAACAGTGAAAGCTATTGCACCTGCTCTTTATTATCCATTCTTTACATTCACTGCTGTATCCTTTGTTCCTGCAAACACAAAGATGGGATGACAAACTTGGTCAGTGGCCAGCACTGAACAAAGTCTTGGTTCACTTCTTTGTGTTTTGCTCGCGTCGCCCCTGACCTGAAATAATAAGGTTGAAGAGCAGAGACCCTGCCACGCTGTCA
>JAQIXG010004392.1:0-12993 GCA_034700105.1 Oconnorella tubifera
TAAACAAAAGTTAGTTATCATATAAATGCCTTTATTACAACAAATATAGCAAACTAAACGAAACCCCAAGAACTAAAAAACTTGCTTTTGTTGAGACCCTAGCGTATTTTGTTAACTGTCCATAAGGAATTTAAAAAAGAATATATATACTGTATATACATATATCATAATAATTTAAACGTTTTTAATTCGCGAATCATGCAAGTTTTGAACCAGGAACCAACCGTTTGATAGACAGACGAAATAATCAGCTGAACTGTGAAAAATGAAAAAGGTTACATATACAATCTCCCCTTCTCTAATCCCAACTTCCTACTTTAAAAAATTGGGAGCCAAGATTTCTAAGAAGATTCTACAAAGAGTTAGCGAGAAAAACTCTCAACAGAAAAAATCAGGATTCTGACATAAGTGTTCATATAAACGTCAAACAATAACAAAATATCATCACTCCTCTTTCAATAAGAAAGTAATAAATTTCTTTATAAAAACGTATAATTTTAAAATAATATTTATAATAAAACTGAATTTACAGATTAAATAAAGAATTAAATAATAACAGATTAAATAATTTAAATTTCTTAAATCAATTTAATAAAAAAGCATTAAAACATTTCAACATAATTTTTTTTTTTAAAAACTTAAAATCTGCCTTTTTCCTTAAAATAAACTTTCTAACTCAAACATTTAGCATTAATTTCTAGATTGCATTAGCGCATTTGTTTGTGCTTAATTAATGTGGTAAAGATGTGTAATGTAAGAGACAGACCATAATTATTACAAGTTCGTACAATCTTGAAAGCAGTGAATAAGTAACTATAACAGTTGCTTAATAGAATTATTATATGGATTGGGGAACGAGTACCAGTCTTAAACCTTACCATATTGGGTATATGATTTAGATAGCAGTCAATATCTAGGTGTATACGTGAAGGATAATTAGCGAAATGGTTAGAGCGCTGGAGAATCTTTTAATAAGATGAAATTAAATTGACAGCTTGTTCTAAGACATCGTTCATATAATACGGTAATCCTTGACGTTAAACATAACTTGAACTAAATTAACTTATATATTGTATGAAATCTCATAGTCTAAGTTAAGACAGATTTAGAAGTATAGATTAGAATTTCAACGCAACCGAAATATTTGAACGTGTAATTCAAGACATGTAATATACCAAGACAATAATATACCAAGTATACCGAAGTATACCGAAAACAAAACTACACGTGCTGTAATCCACAACTCGTGATTTAGATGTTTAAGTTCGAATCCTGACTATAACTCTCTATAAACGTCTGAATCATTAATCAATTATAATATAAAAACAAAGTCATGAATAATATCATCCCTCGATTACAAAACGAACAATGTATCACAGAATAAATACTCAATACTTACATCTATATCTATCACGACTGATCGACTTAATCACAAAACCAATAATCCTTCAAATTCACATTGATTTTACTTTATCGAATAAAACAAACGCAAAGCTATTTTTATAATCCAATCAAAACAAGTCTCGCAACGGTCCTTATCCAATCAACAATCCTTTAAACAACCTTGACGCTATCTAGACTCTCACTACATAACTTCCCGGCTATAAAAATCAGATTGTTATATCCATTTCGAAAGAGAATAAACTGTTTTTTACGGAGTGTATGCTTCTATTAGCAGTGCATATTTTTCATGTTGTATTGACTCATTATGGTCTATTCAAGTACCACAAGGCCTTTAGTACTGGGCCAGGCTTGAACAAGGAAACCAACAAGGCCAGCTACCAGGGACAGCTGCCTTGGCGTTCTTTCTCAAGCGGGTGCATTTATTTAATTTTATATATAGTGGGACTAAAAATGCAGCATTTTCCGGCATGCCGACAAAAACGATTCTAAAGTTTGGAATCGATTTTGTACTCCATTCATGAATTAACATTACCGTTTTGTCGGGGTATTAGTATTTGGAATCCCAGTACAATTCCCCGACAAAACGGTAACGTTAATTCATTTAGTAACAGTAGATCTAATTAACGTAAACTTAACCCTGACCTTAGCACCAACACTAACTGAAATCCTAACCTTAACGTGTCCTAACTTGAAGCATAACCCTAAACATTAAAAATCGGAGCCGTTTTGTGACTGGTTATTGTGACTGGTTATGACGTAAAATAGCCCTAATACTAAAGTTACTAAACTGCCCGCAATAAATCATCAAAAAACTAACCAAAGGGTATCAAGAGTAATAATCATCAATAATAATAATATCAAGAGTAATAATTAGGAACCAGTTTTAAATATCAACCAGAGAGCAATTGTGGTGATAAAATCAATATTCGAAATACAATTAAACTTATATTTCGTATATAACATTATAACATTCATATTTCTAGTATATTCAGTAGATATATTTATAACTCATATTAAAAACATTGATACTTAGTTGAGAACAATTCATTGATTAACCTAGGCTATCTTAACTGTCTAAAAATACTAATAGTATTCATGTTTATATTAGTATTCTCATGCGAAAAATTAAGCCTTAATCAAAATTAATTTATAAGGGGGTGGGGTGAGATAGGTCCCTTTATTCAACCCAGCAACTGCGCCGCTGCCTCGCGACGCGGCATGATTAAAGAAGCGTTTTAGGCCAATATCGTCACTGGGCTACGAGGCTAGCTACGCCGGCTGACTGATAACAGCGCCCGCCTGGCGTTTTTAGCCTGCAAGGCCTACTGATCGATTCAATCATAGGTCGATTTGTATGGCGCAACGGTTGTTCGGCCTGCAGCTTGCAGTTGCATGCAAATTAGACGTAGCAGATTTCTTATCATATTACATGCCGTGAAAATGTATTATGTACTGTATATTTTTAAAATATCGTTAAATTTAAAGTATGTATATGTATCCTATAGATACATATGTCTTTGGATATGTATCTTTTTTAAAAAATCGATAAATTTAGGCAAACAAGATCAAATCTCATAAAACAGACGAGATTACATTGTTATCTCAAGTTATAAATATCTTAAGTGTTTTATTTAAGATAGGAATTTCAAACAAACCAATAAGGGACAATAGGCGGCCTTGGCTCACAAGGGGGCTCTCAAATTAAATTAATATAGATTTCAAAATATAGATTACGCCTTTGGATTGTATAAAGAATGAGAGAAGAAATGTCAGAATTTATTTATGATTAATTTTTATTTATTAAACTTTGTTGTACGAATTTCATTACCTTTGATACAGAAAGACTTTAAATTTATGTGAAAAATAAGCTGAAATAGCAACTTCTGCGAAATATTACGTCTCGTTGTCTGTTATTTACTGCTGACATATTTTCACTGGATGATCTGACACTGTTTGAATATAACCAGTTAATTAGGAAAGATTAGAGAGAATTTTTCACAATGTTTTAGATAAAAAATAACAATAGGTTTAACACCAACTATTGTTTAAAATGTTCAGTCTTCAGTATACTGAAAATGTTCAAAAATCTATAACAAATGTAACTAATATAATAAGAATTCTAACAGCTATGAGATCTTAAGCCTATTTATTAGGTAAACTCATGGGCGCCCGCACATAGGGGCAAGAGGGGGCACTTGCCCCCCCTGGAAAATAGACATTTATTTTTTTTACATACTACTTTTTGGCTTTTAACCAATTTCTTCGCATTGAGTGCAACTCAGAGTGAAAAATAAAAAATCACGTTTTAACAAAATCACCGTGACACCGTTACAACTGATAATATAAAGTGATTCGCTTTATATGATTAATTATCTTTTCAGGTGGAAAAATTCATTGAAGAATAAATAACTGATTTTGTTTGGATATCGTTTGGCTGGACATTTTTTATGTTTCAAATTTTTCAAATTTTATGTTCAAAAAACAAATATGATAAATACCATTGTTCTTAATTTACTGTTTTGCACTTTTCGAGCTCTTGTTGAAAATTTTATTTGTGGACCATTATTCTGCCCCCTCCTACAAAAATTTCTGTGGGCGCCCATGGGTAAACTACTTTAGTCATAAAAGCTAGTAAGACTATCCGGGATTATGGTATCATATAATATATTAGAATCTAATAATGTTACTAGATAATACTACACTCTAGAGAGTATACTCGATTATAACGATCAGCGTGTATAATATATAACATTTTTTAAATGCTTAATTAATGAACAGCGAAAATATAATTGCATGCATAATCATTTGACAATATTATAGTTGGTATTAGGTTTATACCTAATTCTATTTATGTACATTTTTATTATACAGTCAACAACGTAGCGCTGTTATTATAATACTTACGGTACTTTTAAGATACTCAATTCAGAATGTTTTAACCGGGGTGGGGAGGGAGGACTAAAACGAAATATTTTTCTGACAATATAATGCTTTACCCAGAAAAAAAGATTTTCAGAGTCGCGTATTTTCACAAAAGATCAAAATCATCGAATAATATAAAAATTGCATTCTAGCAGTCAATAAATCAACTTATAAAGCTATAACATACGGGGGAGAACGTTACCCCTCCTCGGAGACTCTCCCCCGTCCCCCTAGAAACACTAATGCATGTACTAAATCATAAGTTTGAAAGTACAATTTAAAACTTACTTTTTGGCGACGATAAAATATTTTCATCGAATTTCATTCATTGCTAATCGAATATGCCTCTAGAAATAACCTATAGATATAATACTCTATATACAAACGATTCTAATCTTTTATAAGTATATTGATTATAACACTATATAAGAATAATTATCCATATTGGGACTCAAACCTCAAATCACCTGAATCCGGACACTTTCGAAAAATCGCTACGCCAACGCGTGTCGTTCAGTTGATTCGAAACGTGACGCGGCGACGCAAGACCTTGCGATATGAACAATTTAGACCGCCGCCGCGAATAAATGCGCAGATAGAATAAATCGATTAACCGTCTGAAGGTCTTGCGTCTAAAATAACGCAGCGGAATTATTCACGTAAGATGAAGCCAGGCTTTACTCAAGGATACTGTTTGAGATTATTAATCTGCTTCAAGTGCAGCTGTGATATTAAATTATCGTTTTTATTACTTTGTATATAATTGAAGATGATGATGACCATGAAGTTTAGCTATAGGTTTATAATCATACATATTGTTATATTTGTCTTAATACAGGCTTACATTTATATTATTTTATTTGTCTATATTTTTATAAGACAGATTTAAAATTAAGAAGTCGGTTTTTTAACAACTTAATCACGTCTTTGAACGTGCTGTGCAATTATAAGATATTATAATAAAAAATATTTCAATAATATCTATATAGGATGTTATAATAAAAATTATTTTAATAACTCTAGGATATTATAATAAAATATTAATCGATTTCAAATTATCGACTCAGTAAAGAACTGAAAATTAAACGTACTAATAATTCATAGCAATTAAATATTATAATTCATAAGCATAAAAGACTTGATTAGAAAGTTGAAGGTTACTATGTGTATACATTGAATATCTATGCTCTTTTATTACTTTTTATGACGCTGCTGTTTTTTTTATCATTTTTCATAAATCGTGTGCCCAGCATTGGCCTCAGGAGATCAGCTATTTATTTTGGATTCAATAAATATGTCTGCTCATTTTGGTTAAAATTTGTAAATTAGACATACTGTATTTATAGAGTAATAAAGTTTTAGGAATTGACGATAATATTCTATAGGTATTTACTTTTAATTATTAATCTTAATGTTAATAATTAATTTCATTGCATAATTTGTTTCATTATTGCTGTTAACTTAATTAATTGCCTAATTAATCAACTGTGAATAAAAGATTATAAATTTTAATAAAACAGACAAAATTACATAAAAAATAGGAAATAGTCTTCTCAATATTTTTTCCATTTGGGGGCCGTTCCCCTCCATATTCAGATGCCTTAATCCATCGGTATTGAAATGAAAACTATTTTTATTGTTGTTTTAAATGAAGTTCTTCAATATTGATTTTTTTTATAACTGTACAGTGGCGTTGTTAGGATTTTAGAAATGATGAGGTATTTTCTCGCAAATATTAAGCGATGATATTTTAATATATTTTAACGTCGAAAGCGTGTATCCTTAAATAAATTCAAACTGGATCGTCACAAGGGGGAAGGTTTTAAATTAAATAGAAAATAAATTCTCTTATGATTTTTAATGGGGGGAGGGGGTTATAGGCCCCACAACCATTTCATTTCCTGTTATCTGTCCGTTATGATTGATATATGCGTAACTTGAATCAGTGGAATTGAGTAAGGGCGGTGGAGGAGGTTTCCTCACAAATTTGGGAGTGATGAACTTTTTTTAGGCAGGCCCTCAATTTGTTCCACAATTTCATGTATTAATATTGATCTGTATACTTGATACATGTATCCAACGCCAAAAAACCTTACATCGTCACAAGGGGCTTTCACCGATAAAGTCACATCGTTAACATGACAGAAAAAATTGTTTTGATCTCCAATGGGAGGGATATTATAATCGACACAACCCCCCTCCCCCTTTGCATACGTCACTTACTGAAATGAAACCAATACATGAAAAACTATTGAGCTGTTCATTATAATCCGAAATCATTTAACAATAGCACAACTATGGTATTAACTTATTAATAAAATAAATTTAACAGATTCTTTTTGACATTAATACTGGTCTTAATTGTTTAAGTTCAGTGCATTTTTCCCGTGCGCTGTCATCAAGAGAATAAATTTTTATTCTTGTTTTGTTGAGATTTATTCTGGATAATTCGAGATTATATTAATAATTTACAGTTCTTTCAAAACTTTGCATTAACTTTTAGTAAAATTAACGTATTTTTCTTCATATCTGTTGTAGACATTGGCTAGAAGTTTCGATAATACTATGCTAAGTTTAAACTACTACTAAGTTTAAGCTACTTTTACTATTTTTTAAATTATACAATCGTCAGTATCACGTAAATTCAGATTAATGAAACATTAGAGTCAAAATAATTGGATAAATTAATCAATTCTCATTAATACATCATGGATGAAATATTGGCAAGAGTGATAAACGTTACTCCATTCAATGCCATCAACAATGAATGCTGTGATAATGAATTCATTGAAAATGCTGCCCCTGAAACAGTCCACTCTCACAAGCCCCTTCAACAAACTCAAACTGAATTTCAGTGTTTCGAAGAGTTTGACCAAACAACCAACGAAAAACATGAAAATAACAAAGACAATCAGTTTCCCGATTCGAAATCCAGATCTGAAAATCAAATATGTGAACATTTTCGCAATGAGTTGATTGCTGCAGAAACAGGAAGTTCTAAGAATTATGATCCGGATATTGTTAATTCTTTCATTTGCTTGCGGAATTCTAGATCAAGTATCGGACTACTAGAAACAACAGAAAATATGATGCAATCAAGAGAGATACAAAATGATAAAATTGCAGAAATATCAACAGCAACAAATATGGTGTCTAAAGCTGAAACACTTGCAGAGTTTTCATCAGAAAAAATATCACAACTGTACAACAAAGAAAACGCATTAAAAACAACATTAATTGAAACGGGATCTCAAGCAATATCATTTCCATTACAAACAGTAACAAAATGCGTCAGAAAATCATCAACAAATAAGACAGCACCATCAACTGAAATGCATCAATACAAAACTACAGCAAACGAAAAAACATTACAAAACGAGGAATCAGAAATTTCGCACCAGAAAACAACACCAGCAGAAAGCGAAGAATCTATCATGTCAATTATATCAGATTACGAAGCAAACAGTACCACAACATTGCTGTCAAAATGCACTACATCATCAACTGCCATTATCAAAGCAATTCTTTCTTTATCCCAAACGATATGTTTCCCAATCCCAACTATATCATCTTTTAGTTTACATCCACTCGGTGAATTCATTGATTTCAACAAGCTGATTCTTCACCCAGCACCCACAGGCCGTAAAGTCCAATTCAGAATCTTTCGTTCCTCGTCCATCCTCGGAGGTCGGCGCTACTACGCCAACGTCGAGATCCGAGGGATTCAGATGTTTAGTCTACTTGCTCGGCGACGACTAGGATCGGTGAAGGCGACCTTTGCGATAACGACGGACCGTGGCGGGGGTGGGACCATTCATCCAGGGACGGGTACTGTTGGGACACTGAGTTCAAACCTCGACGCTTCGAGGTATGACTTATACGGGGTTAGCCAAGACTGTGACATCACGTATTCAAGTAGCAGCGGTAATGGTTGTGCTATTAGATGCAAGAATAAGATAGGTATTTTTTAATAATATAAATTTCTTATAATTTTCTATAAATAATATAAATAAGGGGGGTGGGGCGTGCTTCCACTTTACGCTGGGGGAAGAGATTTGCATGTACTTTGGAGCACTTGGGAGAGTGAAAAATAACATAATTGCTTCTAGGATCAAAGGGGGACAGGTGTCACTGTACTAAATAATTTAGTTGCTAACTTGTATTGCTTTTCAGTTTTCCTTTATATTTAAAAATGGTTATTTTACCATGAGCCTTAATGATTCCTTAGTCTTTATACCACCTGTGCTTTATACGAACAGTAATAATGTTTGATATATTTCTTCATAAATATATTTATATAGCAAATATTTCTCTCTATGTCTACAAAATACTAGTGATTAATTATTACTGCTAAACGTTGCATTGAAATATAGTATATTTGAGTTTCATCGTATTCGAATGTCTTGCATTCGACTTCATCATATATTATAAATTGTTAGACTACTTTAGGCCTACCGATATTTGTTTGAATAGATGTTAAACTCGCTACGATATCGCATCAACCGCGCGTTAACTTTGATAAAAGCAATCGAGAGAGACGACTTGTCGTCAAAGTGTTCACTGATCAACTCACTAACATAGTTAGTAACATTCCTATAATGGTTTGTAATTTATAAACTACTATTAGTCTATTACATACTGTTATATATAATTGCTGTGTTAAGTCTCTCAGTTCAGCATCTAGTATAAATGGATTTGACAACTTAATTGATAACGATTTGTTGCTTGATGTCACATCAGCGCAAGAAGGTTATTTCATTTCATGTTGTGAATTGGGGTGCAGAAACGATGTGATGAGTGAGGACTTGCATTTATCTCTTAGCATAGTCCACTATATAGTTTACTTTTGTAAACGATTGGACACGCAAATATAAACTCTGAATGGATACCTAATTGCTTCAAAAAGAGATTCAGTGTTAATCTCAATTGAATTTTATAACGATACAATAACACAGTAGAGATTATTCAAATTTATTACAGTGTGATACTTAAAAATAGTATTAAACTATATAATTAAGTCTACAGTATGCAATTTGATAATAAAGATAGTTTCGGCTGATAATATTACCATTTTATAAAGTTTTGAATATTAATATTAAAATTTAAATATTAAATATTAATATTGATCCAAAATACTTTGCTTCACAACATTTCTTTTCATAAAAGTAATAAAGTAATTTGGTATATTTTACTTCTGAAAATTTAAAATTGAAAGTTATCCATTACAGGTAATGGATAACTCTAGTGAAGTAACATCTTTAAGTCAATCCATGTTCTGCAAAGTATCAAATCCTTCTAAATCCCCTGTCAAGGGATCCCTTCTTCTCATACCAAAGTTACCCGTCTGGGATGAAACCCTACAGAAACACGTGTTGGATTTTTCCGGCAGAGTAGGCGTTTCATCAACAAAGAATATCCAATTGGTATCCTCCGATGATAAGGAGATATTTTTGCAAACTGGAAGGATTAATAAATCCGAATTCACGCTGGATTTCAAATATCCCATTTCAGCTGTGCAGGCTTTTGGGATACTGGTCGCAATGTTTGAGGGTCATATATGGCCTTGAAGATTTTAAGGATTTTTGTATTAATATTTATACATTATTAAGTTTAAATACAAATATATTTAAATTGAGTATATGAAATATATCTTTTTACTCCTTGGCAGTAATTAACCAATAGTTTATTTTTATGAGAGCGGGTGATGAGAATTTTCTTATTAATTTTATATAATTTAATATCCTGGTACATTTTTAAGTTATAATTCTATATTCAAGTAATAAAGCAAGCGTGTTTAATTTGTTATTTACACTGGGAGCCTGTGCATTGAAACTTCAGAAACCTTAGCTTAGCATGAAAGAAGCGGCATCGCGTTGAAGTTTTTAGATTGATCTAAGTTCTGCAGAGACGTGCACATCAATTATACAGATTAGTCTTACACCTGAATAAAGATAGAATTTTTACCGATAGGCCTAATCAAGAGTTTCAAAGTTTGAAGATACTTAAGGTATATCTCAAGCAGTTGATCTGCATCCGATCTTTTCAGTTGCTCAAAGTCATCTAGCTTATCAGCTTACCATCGCAGGAATACAAAAACATCACTTCGCATGATGCAAACAAAAAACATCAAAACAATTTGTGATGCTCGATGCATTTACAACGTAAGCTACAGCCGAATTCATCAGTTAGCCATCATATGTGATATATGAACAACAGGTTTAAACTTTCAGAACATTAACGTAGCGGCAGCATGATAAATAAATTCTCCGATTTTGATGTTAATATATATACATTTTTAAATTAAAGTTAATCAGTTTCAAAAATTATTTTTATAATCGGAGAATTTAAGACAAAGCTAATTTAAACTTCAATCTATGCATTTTCTTCACTAGATATGAACATTAGTTGCATTAAATCCTGGGCATGGTTGGATCATAACTAGTTATCTTATATTCAATTAATACCAACTCTTAATAAAACCAAGTCTGAACAGTTGCTTAAACCGGCCGCTTGTACGTTGAAACAATTTTAGCATTTTATGTAAACCATTAATCACGATCGCGTAAAATTTCCCAACTCATCTACAAGAACTTGCACGTCCATCATACAGCTAAAGTTCGAGGATGCTTAAGGTATATCTGAAGTCGATTAGTGTCTTATCTGGTCGCGGGTGCTTAAGTCGTTTTAGCTTTATTACAGCAGTCATCAAGCACCTGTTACTGCAGGCGCCAGGAGAACTATCGAACAGGCAGATGCTGAATGAATTTGGATTTTAAACACCACACGAGAAATTACACGAACAACAGGTTAAACACTCTCAGAACCTTTACACATCGGCTGTATGATTTAGTCAATTGTCAAGAATTACTACAAATTCGACACTATGCAAAAATAAAAACATTTCAATTAAATTGTGTGCCTTTGAATTAAATTTTAATAATTCTTTTGTTTTATGACGCTACTATTGGCTTGCATCGTGTAGGCCTAAAGAAATTAGTTTGTAACTTTTTATCATATATTAATTTATTAATGGGCCGTAGACATTACTCGGGGCCTCTTTGTACTGTAAGTAGCAGGCCGAACATGCCGTGGACCCCCAGAATGTACTCGTAAGACTGATCTCGTAAGTCACACCAGGATTTTAAGCTTGTACTCTGCCTGTTCTATAACGCCAGCTGCAGTGGAGAAGCAAGGAGGGATGTGTGTGTGTGGGGGTGGGGAGTTATTAGTCCCCCCACTGGATAAAAAAAAATCTTGTAGCGTTATTGGGGGCTAGTTTAATAGTAATCCTATCTTTGTAATGAGTCTGTGAAAAAATTTGCAGCCGACCAATGTTCAGATCAAAAATGTAACTAGATAAAAATGGCAACATTTGGGTTCCAAGAAACGCCTCATTTCCCCATACTCCGACTGCACCACTTCTGGCCTGCTATATATGGACGTTGTTGGTTTGTATATTTGACTAGCATTATACTTTAATAATTAATTATAATTATTTTAAGACGGCAAAAAGAAATAGAGGATTATCTATTTAATTGGTGGTTTAACTAATTTAATTTAACAGAAAGTGTATGGTTATTTAATTAACAAAAGGCGGATAGATGATTGACGAATAGATTGATGTGTAATTGCAGGAATTGATTAAGAGGGGGGGGGGAGGGTGTCCTTAAAAATTTGAAGCGATGATCTTTTTTCACTAAACTCGCATCTGCAACAAGACCATCTTTTGACCTCCAATGGGGGGGGGGGGTATAACTCCCACAACTACCCCCTTTGCTTACGCTACTGGCTACTGGGAGATTGGGTGAATCGTTGTGTGAATTGATTGATTTATTGATTACTTGATTGACGATTCATTTAAAGTGAACAACTATTTACTGACTGATCAATGAACTTTAACCCTAGTACGGTAAAATGGGGTGTAAACCTTTTTTATGCTCCATATCTCCACTCCCAAAGGTCATAACCAGTTGAGCTTCTATGAATGCCTCTAGTAATCGCCTAGTCACTTTCAGGCAAAATTACTTCATTGCCACGTTCAGAGGAACTAGTGAGAGTGGCTCATTCTGGTGACTATACATACTTTGGTAATCTGGGGTGTAAATATACCCCAATCTAATTAATGAGAATCTGCAGTGTTATTGATAATATAAAGTCTGATGTTGATAATCTGGTACTAGGACAAATGTTCTGAATAAAATGTCTCTGGCAGATGTCCGTGGATAAAATATCACTGTATAATATGTTCCAAAACAAAATATACTAAAAACAAATGTCTCAAGATAAAATGTCCCCGGATGAATTGTCCCAGGCCAAAATATCACAGGACACACGTCCCAGGATCAAATGCCCACAGTTAAAATATGTCCCAGGTCAAATGACCCTTTACAAAAAGTATCTATAATAGTCCTAATCTTAACCGGTATTTAGTGACATTTTTTTCATTATTATTTTGTCCGCTAAAATTTGTCCGGGGATATTTTATCCACCCTTGGATAACCTTGATCATATGGCTTTTGAGCAAAACTTCACCTAATCCGCTTATCTAATTCCTATCTCTCAGCATATATAAGCTGATCGATATGTTATTATACAATAAATGTATAGTTTCATAAGACCCAATACCCCCAATCTTAATCCTTAGGAATGATATTCCTCAGGCCTCAG
>JAQIXG010004393.1:0-12992 GCA_034700105.1 Oconnorella tubifera
AGGGAGGGGGTAGGAAGGGGAGGGGGTGGGAGTGGATTAAGTGGGGTTGAAGGATGGAGTGTGAGGAGTAGTAGTAGTGGGGGGGTGAGAGGGAGAGGGAGGCAGACAGAGGATCGGGCACCCATGGAGCTGGACAGCAGGTTAGATGTTTCTGTTTGTCTTTTTGTCTTTCTCTCTGTCTTTCTATTTGTTTGTTTTTTCTGTTTTTTTGCAGTTTTATTATTTGTTATTTATTAAAAGAATATTTTATTCTTAAATTACTTTCTTTAATTCTTAAAATTTTTATTCAGCTTTGAAATAAAATTCTGTAATTAAAATCGATGCTATCGATGTTATAAGTTTATAAATTATTTTTTGCAGATTAAGACTCAATCGCGACGAGTCGAATGATTCCAAGTTAGCGAGATTAGAGCGCGATAAGAAAGAAGCGATATCGAATATCGACATCAATAATTACGCTAGTCAGTGTTTTTCTTCTTTTTACAATAATTAGTCATTCTTTTTGAAATACTACAGTACTAAGCAAATTTACAAAAGATCAAATACAGCTATACTAAGGTAATATTACTAAAGCTAAAATACTACACTACTAATCAAAGATAAAATACCACATTACTATGCTATCTTACTAAATATAAAATACTACACTCATCACACAGGCGTAGTCGTAATTGACGACCAGCCCGAAGTAACGATAGATGATCCTGCATTTCTTATGGACTGCAACGACGGCTTCAAAGAAGTAACGAGCAAAAAAACGCAGAAGAGTAAACTGAAAGCTGCTCAGGAGGAAGCAATCAAGAAAACGAACCAAGAACTTCAACAGCAGATATTTCTGGCAGCCGCGGTCAAGAAAGCGGAAAAAGAGGCCAAGGTTTGGGCGATTAAATAAATAAAGTTTATTGTTGTAAGTCAAGTGGTTTCATCCTATCATTGAATAGACTGTTTTAGAGAGTTGTATATTTATTACTTGGTTTCTGGATATTTAGTTTATGACTTGATTAAATTTAGCTTTTTACGCTGATGTGACATTCTGTAACAAGGCAGAATGTGATTTCATGACAATCATCTACTGATTTTTGATCTAGGATACTTCGTGTGCTGATATTTGGTCTTCACTAACTCTAATCGTAAATCTTGGTCTTACCATAAACTTAGCCCTTATTCTAACCCTAAATCTAGCCTCAACTCTAGCCATAATTCTTACCCTAATGTCAATAGACCAAATGTCTGTAGACACTATCATAGACACTATCATAGACTAAAAGTCTGTTGATTGTAGGCTTTTATACATAAACATGACATAAACATGACATGACATAAACATGACATAAACCTGACATAAAAATGTACAGGCTGCAGCAGCATTAGAAGCCAGAAGATCCGGGTCCAGTAAATCATCGTCTGCTTCAATACCAAGATTTGCTAAACAACTACAACGAGACAAAGACAAGAAACAAACCCAGACACTTCCAGAAGAGTCCGACCCAACCGACCTACTGCTGCCTAAAATAGAGAACTGGAACAATGACATGGCGAATAGTTTTCCCTCTAGGAATAGCGCGAAGATGCTTCAGACAGGATGTAAGTTGTTTTGTGATGATTTTAATTAGTTTTATTAATTTTATAGATAAATTACAATCATATAATAATGCCACGTGAAATTGAACTAGATACTGTTTTGGTATAACAATAATGTCTGAGTAAAAAAGCCCTTTCATATTTTTTATCTTTATCGTGTTATGAAGATAAATAAATTCAACTCGTTAAAGCTGAACGTTGCTTCAGTTTGAAATATTGCTAGAACTGTTTTGAGTTGTCAGTATTTTAGAATAGAAGTCACAATTATGTGATTTCTATTCTAAGCGCTGTGGTTACGTAACGTTGCTTTTATTCTATAATCAATTGTGTTCTTTTTTATATTTAAAATAACGCTTTGTTAAGTGTTTTATTGAAAATATATTCATCTTTTAATATCAAAATTAATTGAATCTATCATTAAATCGAATCAAGATTTATGTTTGAATTTTTTAATCGCGCTTTTTTACATGAATTCCAAATTTTTCATTTTTACATTCAGCATCCTCTCCATCCATAATTCTATATCCAACCACAGCAGTCAATCAAACGCTCTCTCCTATTGGTACATGGGAACAAATGAACGTTAATCTGACCAATGACGGCGCTTCTTCTATTAAGCCAGCCGAACTGTCGATTGGATTTAGTGATAAGACTCAACTTGGTGATAATGTTATCATTGTATCGAATGATAGTGATAGGAATAATGCATTGAATGATGGACAAGGATCTTTAGCTGTTAGTGATAAGAAGAATATAAATGATGAGGTGGGTTTATTTGTCCAATAGGATATTTTAAAAGTGAAAATTTCGTAATTTTTAGCTGTTTATGATTATTATATACATTTTGGATGATTGTTTATAATTGACAATAAATGTGAAAATAATCAATTATATATACATTTTAAATGATTAATATTTATACGCTTGCAATTGTAGAAATTGATGATTAGTTGCAAATAAATTTGCAAATAAATTTAATATTTCTATATTGTCACGTTAAATTAAACTTTGCAAAGATGTAAAGTTTTTGACTTTAGGTATGATTTAATTTCTTGTAGTCATAATAACTGTATTGTATGTAAGTTACTTAATCTTATTGTTTATACTTGTACTGAATACAATTTAATAAGGAATGCAACAGTGGTTCAGATTTGATTTTTCATTTCAGAAACATCGTAATCTAGAAAAGTCGGTCATTTCACAGCTGCCAAAGATTGATGAAAATAAAGCGATTAAAAAACCAGACGCTACTTTATCTAAACTCAATCGAACAAACGTCACTTTTGATCCAATTGAACTTCCGTCAGCTTACGCTTTTAAATATCACAAGGTTACTTTAAACTAGCTAGCTTGTTATTAAATAAGTTTCTATTTTCTATTTGTAATAAAAATACGAACTTGTTTTGTTAGTTATTTTTAAAGTTAGTTCGCTAAATGCACTTTAATAACATTTCTAAAGTCGTCGTTGCATTATTGTACATCTAACTTCAGCTGTGTTTTTTTAAACAATTGTTATCATAAAATAAATAAATTCTTATCTTTGAACTTTATTCTTCGCTTATTAATTAATACAATTATTTGCATCCATTTAAAATTAGGGCGAAGATTCATCCGAATTGAAACTAGACTTCACGTTTGACGCCGATCTCGCTAAATTAACCGATGACAAAGCAATAAACGCTAAACATCACACGCTGACAGAACCCTCCTCCATGTCGCTACCTATCTCCGTGTCATCTGCTTCTACCGGTGGTTCAATCGTGTCGCAAAGAATTGTGACATCAGCCTCTCAGGACATACTGCAGTCTGTTACTATTCAATCACCGGCTACTGATGAACTCAATTATAAGATTGCGTCGGTTAAAAATGTTTGGGAAAATTCAAGTCTTAAACAAGCCATGGTTTTTGAACAGAGGTCAGCTTTAATAATTTTTTATTTTGGTATGGTGTTTTAGGAATTTATAATTTTATTATTTCTATTTTATAATTTTAAGTATATTTATAGGATACTTTTTTCAGAAATGTATCTATTTCTATTATTAATACAAATAGAAATATAATTTTATTTAGCTGTGTGTCTGTGTGTGTATATGCTTGCTCGTCTCGTTGTGTATCTATATATATACCAAATGATTAAAAGTAATATTTTATATGTAATGACATTGTCTCAATCAATTTACCGCTATTTGAAATAAAACTTGCTACTACAGTATAATGCCTGGTACATCCAGCAACCAGAGATCATCTCTAAGAAGTTCACTAGTCAATAACGACGACTCAATGCAACAACAACAACAACAGAAAATATTTGGCAACGTTCGACCCGACACTTTCAGCAACACCGGCAATAACAACGCATTCACTGGCAACAATAACACCAACACTTTTAACAACGGCAACAATTTTATCAACAATACATTTAACAACAACGTCATTACACAATCTTACGATTCCATACCTCAACCTTACTCCAACAATTCATCCCAACAGATTCCATTCTCAACTCCTTCTCTCACTACTTTTGAAAATTCAGCCGTTACTCCCGCGTTAAATTATTCCGCTCCCGCTACGGAATCTTACCCGGAATCTTCCCAGATTTACGGAACGACATCAGTTGCGTCGCATCCTGGAATTGTGTCAGCGACGTCTTATATTGCACCGGTAACATCGTATAGTTATACGTCAGCGCAGTACTCTACGATATCAGATGACTACGCCACTGGGAATCCATCCCAGTATTCAAGCGCGTCGCAGGATTATCCTGATCATAGCGCGTACGTGGAGAGCGAAGAATCAACACGAGATTACTTAGTGCAGCAGCAATCTAGCGCGGTTCATCATGCCTACGTAGCGGGAGGTAGCGGCTACGATCAAAGCTATGCCACGCTCGTCGTAGCACAATCTACTCCACAGATTTATTCACTAGAGGCAGCTCAGTACGTGAGAGAGGGAGAGATGAAGAATCTAGAGGAGGGGGTGGGGGAGATTAGTTTGGCTGAGACGCAGGGTACGGTGGTTTATAACGAACAAAATTCCGGGACGGTTTATATGACGAGCGGTAAAGATATAAGGGGTCATTATAATAGCGAGCAACAACCGAATGTTTGTAAGGTTAGTGGTCGATTGTTTTGGTTTAAATTCATGATTTAATTTAATTGGTTAATAAAACTGGACTTGTGTGAAAAGATTTTGAAAAAGCGTTATTGTAATGGGTTCTGTTTAGTGTTGGTTTGAGGTTTGGTTGCTAAATGAATTGACGGGTCCGATTTGTCGGGTTAATGTATTCAGGGACAATTTTTTAGAAACAGAAATCAGAATATAAAAGTTGATCATTTGTTCTTTTTTGTTAAAAAGGTTAGACCACAGCTGCAGGCTACGAACAGCTCAGCTATGATGACTCACCCAGCCGGTGTGTCTAGCCCACCGTCAGCGGGCACAGCTCAGCTAATTTTCCCAGCAGCTGCCGGGCAGAGCTCTCATTTTCCTTTTGCTATTGGCCCGTCACAGCTGGTAGCTGCCCAGGACTGCACTGCTTTAACTTTACAGGTAGCGGGGTTGAATTTATGTCAATTTTATTTAAGTTTTTATTTTTTTGTGAATGCAAATTAGAAATGTATAATATATAAAAGATGTGACGAATCAGTACTAGCATTTATATACAAGTATTTATACCAATTTATTAACTTAGTAATTAAATGCTTAATTAGCAACTAAATTAATTTTTATTTATTAACTTAATTAAATATTTAAAATTACTTAGTAATTTTCAAGACCATATAAAATTCAAATGAATTAATTGTTGTAATGCGCATCTATTTCATGGCCCGTTAGAGAAGTGGTTAGAGCACTGGATTCAAAATCGATAGATCCAGGTTCGAATCCCGGTTAGCTCACCATTTTCTCCTAACTTGCTGCACCTTTTAGTAAGACTCTTAAATTGACATCTACGTCTTCGACATCGTTAATATGGTAATCCAGACGTTAAAAGTAACCTTAACCTTATTTACAGTACGGCCAGCCTGCTTATGGCTACAATCTCACCCCAACAGTCACTCAGCCTACACCCCTAGTAGCCCAGCTAGCAGTGGGCAGCAGCAGCCAGGCCAGCCTATTTCTCCCAGCCCAGGTGGGAGGAGCTCAGACTGATCTGTACAGTCATCAACAGCAGCTGCAGTTGCAGCTACAACAGCAGATACAGCAGCAACAGCAGTTGCAACAGCTGCAGGTTTATAGAAATTCGTTTGGTTTGAATTCGGCCAATCAGGCGTTAGCATCGTCTTCGGCTCAGTCGCAGCTTATGTCAGCTGCTGCTAAGATGTCAACACAGCAGCAACAACAACATGCTTATTGTAAGTGTTAAGATTACCTGGATTACCGTATTATATTAACGATGTCAAAGAAGTAGCTGTCAATTTAAGCGTCTTACTAAAGGGCACAGCAAGTTAGAGAAATCTGTAAATATTTATTTCAGTTTATAGCAATGTGATTCCAAAAAATATTAAAGTTTTTTCTATTCATCCACTAATGTGAATAAATAAATAAAGCTTTTAAATGAGTTTTATTAAATGAATGCAATCTTTTCATTAATTAATTCTTAATTGTAATTAATACTTTCACAGAATATCTTGAATCTACTTTTCCGTGCATTCTTCGTAGTCTGTATTTTGTATTAATTTCGCGCGTATTTTATCCCAGTGTCCAGTGGTAGCCAGAAAGCAAGTCAGCTGCCTACCATACAGTACGGGCAGCTAATAAACAACCCGCTACCGCTCACAGCAGCTGCAGCCCAGCAGTCTTCGCAGCTGTGCCTGCAGTACGAAGCAGCTGGGCAGGCCGCTAACGTGGGAGCTGAACAGCTGCATGCATCACAAATCATCAGATCACAAATAATTGGCTCACATCTTGTTCAGCCTAGGTGCGAATCTTATTATACAAGCTTATAGTTTCAGAAACAGTTAAATTATTTTACATTTTAAGAGCTTTAATCTATTTTCAATGTTTTTCTAACATTAGGTCAAACTTTTATCTAGTTAAAATTAGCATTATATGTAACTATTTGTTTAAATAGAGATATTTATTATAATACTATTATAACTTAAGTTTAATCGTATTCATCATTATTCGTCATCATCAGTTTACTAGTATATTAAGGTTTAACCTAGATCTTATTGTATTGTAATATTAGTGTGTACTAGTGATTATAAATCTTTATTTCTTTGTATTTATTGATTTGTTGATTATCAAGATTTAGAACTGCTGTCTGTATTTATTTTCAAATAAGGAATAACATTAATGCTAATTGATAACTGATTTTGCTTATTTATATTTTATTTTGTTTTTATATTTTTATATTTATGTTAATATTTAGTTTCTGTAAATTTCTTAATTTGAAAATAAAACCTTGCGGTAAACAACTGATTTTGACCATTGCGCTTTTGGCTTTGATCTGAATTTTCTTTGCACGTTCTGATTCAAAGTAATAATTTGAGTAGCAATGTTGTTTGCAAAGAAATATCAAATTATTATATTAATAATAATTTATTTAGTCAGTTTATAATAAGATTGCTTAATAATAGTATTACAAAATGTAGTAATATGTTGTATTAGAAATGCAATGCAGACGATAGCGTCAAACTTTTACACGCAACCAGCAGTGCAACAGACTAACTTTTATCAAACTCAACAACAGCCGTCTGCTGGATTACAGGTCTGTGTGATTGATTGAGTGAGTGACTGATTGATTGAATGATTGATTAAGTGATTGTCTGATTTATTGATTGTTTGATTGAGCATGTATGTTATTAACAACATATAGTTTATTGATAGTTATACTTTTGATTGATTGAATATTCAGTGAATTAACAATTAAATTCTGTTGTTTACATTGAGTTATTCATTTATTCATTGAGTTGTTAATTGAATTCTATTTGGTTATTAATCTACAAACTTGATTTGTTATATAATATACAATATAAAACATTGAATTTACAAAACATTTCACTAGGGGTCGTACCAGCAGCATGGACAGTTGTCGGCCTATATCCAGCAGGCCCCAGCAGCAGCTGGGCCAGCTGTGCAGATCCAGCCCATAGCTGTGCCCACTCGCTCTCAGCTAAAATACTCAGCTCCTGCCTTTAAGCCGTCAGCTGCAGCCACAGCTGCTGCAGCTGCAAATCAACGCGTAGTTATTTCTCCTACTAATCTACAGGTTAATTAATGTTCAATTAATTAATGTTTTAACATTTACCAAGCACATTTTTATATGCCAATCTTGTTCAAACTATTAACTTTTTGTATATCGTTTAAACTGTCTTTAACTGTTTTTGTAGTGTCATGAAAATATGTTGAATTTCTTTGAAAATAAGTGGAAAATAAATTTTAAATTAAAAATTTAAATTTAGAGTATTTTACAATTAGAATGTCTGATCGTTTCTTCGGAATTTTGCTTCACTTATTATTATCTAGTCCGCAAGTTTTTTTTATAAAAGCTATGAAACCGTTTTTTAGATTTATTTTATAAAAGTGATTTATTAAATAAGTACAATTAGCGTTAAATTTCTTTTTACGATTGTTTTCACGCGAATAATTAATGATTTAATTATTTTAAAAGACATTTACTATTAGACACTATTTTAAAAGACATAAGTTTTTGTAAACTGTTACAAAAAAGTTGTATCAGCAAAAGGTGTACTTTTATTCTTTGTATTTTATTCTTTGATTTTATACTTTGTTTATAAGCTTCTTATTCCTTATTCTTGGCTTTGTTTATTGCAGCAGCTGAAGCCAGCTACAAGCAGTACTCCTAGTATGGGCTCATACAATTCTTCCAGCCAACAGCTGTTAGCTCAACAGTTATCATCACAGCAGCTCTCAGCCCAGCAACTTACGGTACAACAAGCCCAGCAGTTTTCTGCCCAGCAACATTCAGCCCAGCAGATCACTGCCCAGCAGCTATTAAGTCAACAACTAGCAGGCCAGCAGCTATCAGGCCAGCAGCCTACAGGCAATCAGCTGTCAGCCCAGCAGCATCATCAGCTGTATGCCCAGCAGCCTTATGGCAATCTAATGATGGGCAATCAGAGCAGCAGCAGTAGCAGCGCAGCCTCTCAGTATCAGCAGCTGCTAGCCCAGCAGGCTGCCGGGCGAGCAGCTGCCCAGCAGCCCAAAGCCCAGCAATTCTACAGCTCCCAGGTTCCACAGCAGCTGCAGGAACAGTTTCAGCAGCAGCATGTGGTGGGTCGATTAGCTGTAGGTAGTGGGGGGGGAGGGAATACTGGCATCATAGGTGGCACAAGGCAGGGGGGAGCTAGTTGGGGGGGAGGGGGTGGGGGAGGGGGAGCAGGGTTTAGTTTACAGCAGCAGATTCCAAAGTTGAGTGGACAGCAGACGAGTGGACAGCAAATGAGTGGACAGCAGATGAGTGGACAGCTAGCAAGTGTACAGCAATTGAGTGGACAGCAGCAGATGACTGGTGGTGCGTATACAGCACATGATGGACAGCAGTCTATCGTGACGGGTAAATTACTTTGTTTTTTACTTTCTGATTTTATTCTTAAATAAAAAAAATGGATTTTATTTTTCAGTAGTAATAATGAGAATGATAATATCTGATCTGTTTGCAATTTTATTTCATTATTTTAATGTTTATTAGTCGAATATCTCGACTTGTTTTTGTCAATTTAGAGTTAGATTTATTGATATATATGTAGATGATTGTTTGTTTTCAGAATCATTAAAAAACAACGCCTCCAACAAGTCAAGCCTACATCATTCAACTGTCTCAGTCGCCCCAGTGTCTACAACTTCATCCTATGCCACTTTAGCCCATGTCACTTCATCCCAGATCACTATTACCAATACCGCTTTATCCCGAGGCAATACGTACAACACTCAGTCTTTCAATCAGTCCAGTTTGTCTTCCATCAATCAATCGCGTCCTCAGGCCCCTGCCACTTCTCACCAGGCCCCTCCCACTTCTCATCAGGCCCCTCCCACTTCTCACCAGGCCCCTCCCACTTCTCAACAACGCTATCATAGCGCGCAGTTGAGCAACGTTGACAGTCAACAAAGTAAAGATTTGGAGAGACAGAAAGCGCTGCAGGACATCGCTAGCTTTCTTAATCCACACAACAAACCACCAGGGAAAACTTTACTGAAACAGACTTCTGAGGAGAAAGAGAAAGAGAGCAAGGGAAAGGGAAAGAGCGAAAAAGTTGCGACTACTTTGCATTGAATGTTTGATGAGCAAAAAAAGAATTTTTTCAATTGGATTTATCGTAGACTTAAAATCTGTTGTAAGATTAATGATTATGTCGAATAGTTTTGAATTTTATTTCATGATTGATAAATAATCTAGTGTTTGCGGATGAGTGTTGAGACTTTTACTGATAAATTTGCTATCGTTGACAATAATAATATATACAGATTTAGTTTGTATGGTGTTTGTGTTATTTACTTATATAAATTCAGTTATTATTTATAAAACACGAAGTTTGCTTTTATGTTATCAAATAAATGCATTGAATTTTTCCATTATTTGCTCTTTGCTTTTATGTAAATGAATCATAAAACGGATTTTTATTTTATTCGCAACGAGAAAAGATTATGTAATGTGAATTATGTCAACACAAAGACGAATTGCTTTGTTATATTACTATATAAGAAAGTATTTATAATAATCTATTATAAGTTATATTTCTTGCTTTTGATTAATTCGCGTTTAATTTTTTAATCTAACTAGAGCTAGATTTGCTTGCGCAAATCTAGCTCTAGTTAGATTTGCGTTCGTCACTTTATAGACTAAAGGCGGTCGGTTAGTTTGATTTAATTAGATTATTATTTAGTTTCTGTTGTCTCGTTTGTATTAAATGTCCGTTTCATGAAAATTCGCATTGCATTGATGCTCGTCATTCATGCGTGTATAGTTTTATTTGCCGTAATTCGTACTTATTGTTGTATACACATTAAGTATTTTCTGCACAAATGATGCAGTTGAATAATTGCTGTGAACTAGTAGTATATATCAGCAATGAGTAGCTTTTCTTTACTTGTTTGCGTATTATACAGAACTTATATAATAGCAGATAATATGTAGCTCTAAAATATAATACTGCTTGCTTGCTGAAATAGTTGCGCTTTAAGTATGAAATTTTCTGTCTCTTTAAGATTATTCTGTCTTTGAATATACAATAATTATTACAAAATGTAACTTCTGTAGACTGTATAACGTTCCGCTGAATACTAAACGTATCAATCACGTAATATTAATTAATATAATTACACATTATTATTGAAGTAAATTATTTAATTTTAATCAAACTTTGCTGATAATTGAGATAATTTATTGCATTGCCCTCGATCTTATGTAATACAATGTGATAAATGCTGAATTAGTTTTCTAAATATCTTAGATTATTATCAAAGTTAATAGATGTGATCTGTGTAGTAGCGATCTAGTGGCCAAATAATTTTATTTTAAAACGAATTCAATGCATGACATTTATTCATTTGTGAGTGAAAAATTGCATTCATTTTCTTCATCTATTCTGTATTGCTTCACTTGTAAACTTAACAGAGACATTATTTGTAATTCTTTCTTACAGATTTCTTATAGATTCGTAACTTTCTTCATATATATTTCTAAACAATATTAACGTGAATGTCTAATATCATTTATTCTCAACATATAAGGATTATATTCACTGTAATTAATTTGTTCTTTTGTAAAAAGATACTTAATTGAATTGGTTAATTTTAGCAGATATTTTATTAATTTCATTATTTCGCTATCATTTATCGCTTTGATTGAAAGTTTGTCAGTTTGCAAGATTCATTTATTCTTACGTGTGTTGCCTATTAAAGTTACACAGTAGTATATATTAGTATGTTACTTTTATTTTGCCATTGATTTAGCATTAAGCATTCTCCCTTAATGAATAGACATTAAGGGATAGTTTTGTGATTTCTATGCTTGACAACTCTTTTAAATAACGACTATATTAAACTATTTACTGCATTTAATAATTTTGATCTATATTTGTGATTATTGTAGCTTAAAATATCTCTACGTAGTCAAGTTAATTATCCTCTGGTACATGTGTAATCAGAAATGTCTCGTAGTATATGAATCATATCATTAAATTTCTATTAATGAATTGCATTTTATGTATTTCAGCTGCAGTTTAAAACTATACAATTTTTTTTGTGGTGGTAGTCATTAAAGGTAATTTCAATAATTTAAATCGATATCTTTGTTTTGTCTTAATAACTTGGTAACTTTAGATCTATAATTATTTTACACACATATTCTGTTTAATGTGTAGCAGAAATGTGATCTGCATTGAAGCGCAAAATGATAGACAAATATTGTTAAAATTTCTTTGATTTTATGATGATTATAATTATGATGATGATGATGCAGTCGATTTTCTTAATGATAATTCAACAGGATTGATGTTTTTCTCTAATAAATTGGTGAAATGGGGGAACACTGGACTCAGAATCCGCAAGAAGGGTCACTATGTAGCTATCTTGCTGCACCCTTTAGTAGGGTATTTAAATTAATGGCTGATACATCGCTAATTCAATGCTAATTTACTATTATAATCCAGACGTTAAACTTTATTATTATTAAATGTTGCACAGTATGTTTGTAGTGTATCATACATATATTTTGTATCTACTATCTGTTGTAGTATATCATTTAGGTATTGATACATTTAGATACTGAATGTTGCACGATATGTCCTACTGTATCATCATAAAGATATTGTGTATCTACTATTTGCTGTAGTGTATCATTTAGATATTGATATACGAATGTTATCATTCAGATATTGTGTATACTGTAGCGTATCATACATATATTGATACAGTTTATGTGATGAATTGCTTTTACTTCGCTTGATAAAAAGCAGTGATATTTGATACAAGATTCAGATGAAAATTTGCGAGTCAGTTTATTGCTGCGTATGATTATTGCAATTATTCGGTACATAAATCGTGCTTTTTTCACTGAATAAATACTTGTATATTACTTATCAATGGGAGTTGCTTTTTCTTCGCCTTGGCATCTTGAGTTATATTTTTATCAAATTTAAATTGATAAAAGAATCCTTTTAATATAGAATTTCAGTAATAAAAAATGAACAATTTGATATCAGTCTATTTCAATTAATATCGCATCTCGTTCTGAAAATAACCCGGAATCTAGTTCAGGAATTATAGTTTTCAATAGCTTGAAAAGCTTGGCATTTCAGTCAGTTTGAAATAAAGAACATTTACAAAACTCCTACAAAAATCATAAATATTTGAGCAAGTTGAACTACATTTGAGCAAGTAATCGAAAGCATATTTTATATAATACATTTGAACAAGTAATCGAAAGCATATTTTATATAATACATTTGAAC